>BQNB010154548.1:4810-15503 GCA_026074375.1 Tanacetum coccineum | reverse complement strand
TTCTTTCCACCAAAACGCAATAATGGTCTTCAACTTGGGACAAAACGCAGGGTACAAAATGCAGTGAGTAGGAGACAAAACGCAGGGTACAAAATGCAGTGAGTAGGAGACAAAACGCAGTGAAGTGTCTTAGGCAAAACGCAATCAACCCTTGAGACAAAACTCAATCAAGGTTATAATTGGGCAGAGTTTCTCTTAGTCAAAACGCAATGAGGGTCTTCAACTTGAGACAAAACGCAATACACAAAACGCAACCTGCAGTGTTAACCAAAACACAATACACAAAACGCAATTGTTGTACTACACTATAAGACAAACCGCAGTGTACTATTTTCTAACAAAACGCGGAGACAAAACGCAACTAAGAAATTGCCAGTGAGACAAAACGCAGTCAAGAAAAATACGAACTTTTTCACCTAAAAATCACCCTTTTGAACGTTTTTGCTTGGTTTCTTTTGCACAACTTGATCCTAGAAGGCTATTACAACATTAAAAACACTAACTTTAACACCACAAACATGAGAATTAAAGAGTTCTAAGAAAAAGACCATAAACCTTCAAAACCCAAACTTTTGATCTAAATTAACCAAGAAAACGCACACACAATCTATCTAATCATCCCATGGGCTCTGATACCAATTGTAGTATATTGGATATCATAACACAAGGTATGGATTAAGGGTTGGCCGATTTCTAGAGAGAGAAAATGGGAGTTCTAGTAAGAGAAAATCACTTAGTGTATGCTTATGATGAAATGAATAACCAACCCCTTCCCATGGCTGAAAAAGGGTATTTATACAAGTGTTTTGGTGCCCCTAAGTAGGCCATAGAGTGGGCTAACAAGTGGGTAAAGACCCGGCCCAACACCATAAGTCGTACGGTAACTAACGATTAATACTAAGACTACGAGCTAACCTATGCTAGATATAACACGGGGTGACCGAGTCTTTTACATGGATTTTCATAATCCTAACAGGTTCTACCGGTGATAGGACTCGGTATTTAAAGAAAATACTAATCTAAACAAGTTTATTAACCCAAATCTCAATTTGAATATCAAAAACAATATAATCTGATCTCAATCAGATATAACAAATTAAACAACCAAATCCACCACTGCTACACAAGTGTGGATTTATTATCTAAGTGATAATAGTTCTATTACAAGAATCAAAAACAAAAAACTAATATCAAGATGATCTTGACAAGATTAAGGTTACAATATTTGAGAGAGACTATCGAAAGAGATGAGAGGCATAGATATCAGAAGTTAACAAAAAAGAGGATTTATCCCAGCTTTTATAGCTGGGAACACTTCCCAAACTTGGCAGCTCCAATCCCTTAACTTTCCAGCTTATATCAACTTGAGCTATAAACTTCTCCAAGCTAAAACTAAAAAACACAAACTTACACAATAAGTCACTGTAATGTTATTTACCAAGATAGGGGTTGTATTTTTAAGATCCCTCCTTATTCTCAACCAGGTAAATATCAACCACACCAAGTTTTTCAACAAAAATATTATATTGCAATGTATCCAATCCCTTGGTAAGATATCTGCAATTTTATTTGCAGAATCTACTTTAACAGTTTTAATTACACCATTTAAATTTTTTCTCTCACAAAGTGTAAATCAATTTCCAAGTGTTTTGTTCTTTCATGAAAAAATGGGTTGGTTGTTATTTTCATAGCAGAATTACTATCACAATGAAGTGAAACAGGTAAAATATTATCAATTTTCAAATCTTTTAGAATCTTTAAAATCCAAATTACTTCACTGGTAACTGAAGCAAGAGCTCTATACTCTGCTTTAGTTGAAGATTCAGTGAGAGTGTTTTGATTCTTGCTTTTCTAAGAAACAAGAGAACCATTTAAGAAAACATAGTATCCAGTTACTGATTTTCTTGTAACAACACATTTAGCCCAATCAGCATCAGAAAAAGCTTTTAAATTCATACTAGAACTCTTGATAATATGAATGCTCAGACCTGGACAGCTTTTAAGATATCTCAGTATCTTATAAGCAATCTTAAGATGAGACTTCAAAGGAGAATGCATAAATCGACTCAAACAATGCACATCATAAGATATATCAAGTCTAGTATTAGTCAAATAAATTAGTTTACCCATCAACTTCTGATAATCAGCAATATTATCAAGAATATGATCAATATCAGAAGCTTTATTGGAAATGATAAGCTTAGACATTAAAGGAGTTTTAGCAGGCTTACATGCAAGCATACCATAATAAGATAACTGATCAAGCACATAGTTTCTCTGATTAAGACAGATACCTTTATCAGTATCAACAACCTCAATACCAAGAAAATATTTAAGTTTTCATAAGTCCTTTATCATAAACTTAGACTTAAGAAAAACTTTAAACTTATTAATCTCAACAACATTGTTACCTGTTATGATAATATTATCCACATAAACAAGCAAAGCAAGAAAACATCCTTATCAGACTTAGTATATAAAAAATAATCAGATTTACTTTGACTAAACCCATTTTTAATCAAGGCTGAAGTCAATTTAACATTGCACTGTCTAGGAGCTTGCTTTAACCCATATAAAGATTTTTTGATTCTGCACACTTTATTTCCTGAAGGAAAATACCCTTCAGGTGGTTTCATGTACATAGTTTCATTGAAATCACCATATAAGAAGGCATTATTCACATCAAGTTGAAAAACAGGCCAAGAATTAAACACAGTAATGTTTAACAAACACCTAACAGTTACCATTTTAACAACAGAAGAAAATGTCTCCTCATAATCAATTCCTTCTTTCTGACCAAAACCTTGAGCAACAAGTCTGGCCTTATATCTATCAATTTCACCACTAGACTTAAACTTAATTTTAAAAATATATTTACTTCCTATGGCCTTTTTGTCCTTATGTAAGTCAACAATCTCCAAAGTATCATTTCTAAGTAAAGCATCCATTTCATCATTCATAGCATTTGTCCAATGAGAAAACTTAGAAGCTTCATAAAAAGACTTTGGTTCACTATTTTTATTTAGCTGAGTAACAAAACAATAATTTTCAGAATTAAGTTTTGAATATCCAACATACTTTTTAAGTCTATATTTAACTTTGGACTCAACAACAAAATCATTTATAATTTTTAGAAAAAACACTTTGCCTTGAAGATCTTCTTACAGTTTGAGCACCCTAAGAAGAAGTATTTGGATTTTGATCCAAATTACCCTCAGAAAAATGTTATCTTCAAGTGTGGTTAACTTCTCATTCTGTGTGGCAAAGATGTCTTCACTGCTATTAGCATCATTCCCTGAATTATCTGGGAAATCAGCAGTGTTCACATCTCTACCTGACACCGAAGAGTGGCCACTACCACTCTGTGACTTATTATCACTATTCATATTAGGGTCGACTCTCTCATCATCATTGGGCATCTTAGAGTATTCAATATCAAAAAAGTTTTCATGGTTAATGTCTTGAAAAACATTTGTAGTATCAATTTTTTCAATAACAAAATCCTTAAAAGGAAAAATAGTCTCAAAAAACTTAACGTCTCTTGAAAAAATGAACTGATGCTTATCAAGACTATATAACCTATATCTTTTCTTAAAATTAGAATACCCTATCATAACACATTTCTCAGACCTACTACCAAACTTGTCATTATTATTGACAATGGTAGCAAAACACAAACAACCAAACACTTTTAAGTGAGAGAGAGTGAGAGGTTTTTTATATATCATCTCCTAAGGATATTTCCCATTTAGCATAGAAGAAAGGAGCCTGTTAATAAGATAAGTAGTAGTAAGAATACACTCAGTCTACAATTTTAAGGGTATTCCCCCTGAAACATAAGGGATCTAGCAACATTCAGCAGATGCCTATTGTCACACCCCCAAATGGGGCCTGGACGAAAAGACGTGTCCGGGGGCGTGACGTTATAATATACATCACACAAGATCAAGTAAACGACCACTATATGGACGTTTGATAAAACATAACTCGTTGCTTTGATTAAAAATAAAATAAGTCTTACAATATTCTTAACATAAATGAAATAGTTTTAGCGGAAGCTTAAGACAAATGCAGCGGAACCATAACATGTTTTAAAACAACGAGTATTTAAATTTAAAGATAAATATTCTTGAAAGACACCCGGCAATGCATGCAACATCAATTAGCACCTCAAGAATAATCCAGCTAAGCACCTGAGAAAACATGCTTAAAACAGTCAACATAAAGTTGGTGAATTCATAGGTTTGAATTTAGTAATAAGAGTGGACCACAAGTTCACAGTACGCATGCGACAGTTATAACAGATACAACTTCACATAAAAAGTATTTACTGTTGCGCTAAGCTCATGACACCGAGGCTCAATTCAAAGAAGCACATTATATGCCAATCAAGAAATTAACTGCCCTAGAGGTATCTGACCAAGATAACCTAGCAAAATCCGACATGGTATATATCCATTTGTTCGTGTCTCCCGAATCTAGTAAGCGCTACTTACCCAAATAGGGATAATTAGTCCCAATAGATCTATTTACAACACTCGCGCTCACCTAACCAGTATGGTCGGTTAAGAAATTAACGGTTTATGATAGTTCAGGCATTAGTGGTCTATTCGCAACTTAGGCAACACGTAATCAGGAAAACGTAATGTAAAGTAACTGTGTCTATAGTTTAAAAACAAGCAATGTTCTCACCCCAAAGTAGTAAAGTAGAAATAGTAAAACGTGAGGCTATGAACTCACCTTTAGCAAATGGTGATATAAATATCAATGAAGAGATATAATGCCAAGAGGTCCTAATTGTGACCTAAATCAATGACGAGTCTTAGAAAGACGAAAAGTATACGAAACTTGTACGAATCGTTTATAAGAGAAAAAGTCATCCATGATTGTTTGTGCTTTGGTTTAATTAACAAAATGTGACTAAATAAAATTATAGAGTTTTTCGTTAAGTTTTGGCGTTTAACTAAAAATTACCATTTTTAGTAAGTTTCTATTTTAGGAAAGTTTTTAGTTTCGGGACGTTAATACCGTCACCTATATTTGCTTAATCCATATCTCCTTAAACGCACTAGATAATCCTAAACGTTTAACTTCCATGCCTATCTTGCTAAAATTCACCAAACTTACTATTTTTAGTAACCTTAACGATTTTCCTAAAGTATGTTAACGACGTTTTTAATGATATTAATCAATATATATGTAGTATTATATGTTTCGCTAGTGTTTTAAAAGCTCAAAACATCCCAAAAGCGTCCGAAAACTCATTTTACTATTTACATCAACACCTATATTAATTATTTTGCCAAAAAATATTTCAAGTTTCATTTGACTATAACTTGGCCGTTTTAAGCCCGGTTTTAGTGTACAATATATGAAAAACTATCTACTCGAAACGAGCTCTCCAAAAACCACCTTTACACCCAATGAAAATATTTATAATTCGACCAAAACCTCAAAACAATTTTGGATCAACAACTATGTATTTCACTAACGCTTTCAAAAATCACACCAAACTTCACAATAGTGCCTAATCTAGCCTAATCCCCATTCACAACTAATCCACAACAAAACCACACCTAAAACTAACATAATCCCTTAATTTCTATTGTTGCAACTCACTTTTCAACTCACCTCACCAAGGTCATAAATTCATAAACATGTTACTTTCATTTTTATAAAAGATGTCAAGATGTTATTTTATTTCTTTTAGAAAAATTAACACAACATCATAGGACTTATAGATCTATGCAAGAACATAAACATATGTAGAATGAAAGTAGAAATGAAAGCATAAGTTTCAAAGTAAGCTTACAAAATAAAGAACAAGCTTAAGAAAGCACAATGATGAAGATAGAAGACTTGGATCTTGGAAAACCCCAAATAATAACCAAACCCTAATTTGTAGATCTTAAATTAAACCCTTAAATCAATGAACCAATACTTAAACCACCTTAGATGACCTTAGAAATGAACCTAGTATACTTAGATTATGCAAGAAATCAAAGATATAGAAACCCTAGATGGGGTGTTTGTTACCGTGAGCTAAGAGAGGGAGAAAGAGAGATGAGAAATTTTGATGAGGCTTGGAAAATGAGAATGACCTAGTGTGTGTTATAGTCAGGTATTTATAGGACAAGAGAAGGTTTATGGTTTCTTTTTTTATTTTATCAAGTGATAAACACACACCAAAGGTGTGTGTGTGGGTTCGGCCGAAACACAACCACAAGGACCATATGGTTCAAATTTTTGGATCATGGTTCATAATCTAAGTATAAGAGCCAGTCAAACATGGTCAAATTGCATAAGTATGCATTTTTCTTGACTTGAATGGTTATGTGTGCATGAGATGGACTGCCTCATGTGTCACTTTCATACACATGCATGAGATTTTCAAAAAAAGACGCCTTTGATTTAATTTCAAGACTTATGGTTGTTTTGGTTTGGTTTAGGCGTCCGAATTTATAAGAAGGGGGACATGAAAGAATAACTAAGGTTTAACGAAAAGATTTCGGGTTTCCGGGGTTCCGTTTGATCAAAAACGCGAAAAACATAAATTATACGCGAAAAAGTAAAAATAAGTATCGGAAGTGATCGTAATCTACGAAACACTTAGAATAGATAAAATAATGCATATAATATCTACACTAATCAAAATCCGAAGTCGGAATGCGTCCAATGACGTTTTTCAGATTTCACGGGTTAACTTCCCGGTAAACTGCGAGATTCAAACATAACGTATAAAAGTCAAAAATAATGATCTAAAAAGTTTAAAATATTGATCTAAAATTTATGGGGTTTGACATCCTTCCCCCGTTAAAAGAGCTTTTTCCTCAAAGCTTAAGACGTAACTTTAGACGCAAGTGTAGGGTTAGCAAAAAGATAAGGATACTTTTTCTTCATTTGGTCCTCGCGCTCCCAAGTAAACTCAGGACCTCGCCTTAAGTTCCAACAGACTTTCACAATTGGGATGCGGCTTTGCTTTGGTCGTTTAACTTCTCGATCCATGATTTTGACCGGTTCTTCAATGAAATTAAGCTTGTCATCAATCTGGATTTCATCCAACGGAATAGCTAGGGGTTCGTCGGAGAAACACTTCTTCAGATTGGAAACGTGAAAAATACTATAAACCCGACTTAATTGCTCTGGGAGTTCAAGTCGATATGCAACCGTTCCTACTTTAGCAAGGATTTTGAAAGGTCCAATATAACGAGGATTTAGCTTCCCCCGTTTGCCAAAACGTATCACCCCTTTCCATGGCGATACTTTTAACATAACCTTATCTCCAACTTGAAATTCCAATGGCTTACGTCTCCTATCGGCGTAGCTCTTTTGTCTATCACGTGCAATAATCGAAACTGGCACTCCATGTCTTGAGACTACTTCCTTCAAGTATTGTCTCGTCAACTTTTCCATCGAGTCGGTTTCCTTCATTGGTAAGAAATGAGCAGACTTGGTGAGTCGGTCAACAATTACCAAATTGGTCATCCTAACCAGCGACGTATGGCAACTTTGTGGACGAAATACATTGTTTGTTCTCCCATTCCATACTGGGATCACAGGTTGAAACCAACAAAACCAAATGTTTTTGTTATTCGGTGGCCCCAAGGGGGGGGGGCCCTTGTTTTTGCAAAGTCAGACACTTACGCGTAATGATGGCAATCTCAGCTTTCCATTATTTGCCACCAATAACTGTTTATTCAAGTCTTGGTACTTCTTATCCGATCCAGGATGGATCGAATACTTTGATTTGTGCGACTCGTGCATAATCAAAGTTCTCAAGTTACCAAAACAGGGTATCCAACTTCTATTCCTCAAACATAACGTTCCATCAGCACGGGGCTCCAGATTCTTAATCATACCACCCATATTTCGGTTCACTATAGTTTCTATTCCTTTCTGCTACCGGAGTGTTTATAATATTTGCACGAGAAGGTTTAGACCAATTGCCATAACCAAAGCTCGAACTCGTAGTGGCTTAATCCGTTCCTTTCGGCTCAAAAGCATCTGCCACCACATTCGCATTTCCCGGATGATAAAGAATTTCATAGTCGTAGTCACTCAACAATTCCAACCATCTACGTGGGTGTCTCATGTTAAACTCTTTCTTAGTCGGGCCAAGAATATGTTGCAAGCTCTTTTGATCAGTGAAGAAAACAAAGCACTTACGTGCACCATTCAAATAATTTTCCACTATTTTGAGAGCAAACCCACCGCTCTAGTTCTAAGTCTTGTTAGTGTAATTTCTTCTGTGATATCTTGATGTTAGCGTGATGCGTAGGCTATATATACTTTCTTCCTTTTGCAATCTGAAACGCCCACTAGTCCCATTTGAGAAAGCATCATCAGGAAACTCCAAGATGTTTCAATACCTTGGGTTTTAGCCAAGATCGGTGCACTACATAATTTTTGCTTAAACAGTTGGCATGCAGTTTCTGCCTTTAACAGTCCAATCAAACTTCACGCGCTTCTGAGTCAACTTCGTCATAGTTTGTCAATCTTTGAGAAACCTTTGATAAATCGTCGATAATAGCCGGCAAGACCTAGAAATTGATGAATTTCTGTCGGAGTCTTGGGCGATGCCCAATCCTTGATTGACTCAATCTTAGTTGGGTCCACGTGAATGCCTTCACTATTAATCACGTGACCAAGAAATTGTACCTTCGACAGCTAAAATTCACACTTTGAAAACTTGGCGTACAATTCTTCCTTCTTAAGCAACTCCAAAATTAACTTATGATGTTCTGCATGCTCTTCCTCACTTTGGGTTGATATCAAGATGTCATCAATAAAAATGATCACGAATTTATCTAAGTATGGTTTGCACACCCGATTCATCAAGTCCATGAATACCGTTGGTGCGTTTGTCAGTCCAAAAGGCATGACTTGGAACTCGTAGTGGCCATAGCGAGTCCTAAACGCCGTCTTTGGAATGTCCTCGTCACGAACTCTGAGTTGGTGATAACCAGACCTCAATTTAATCTTCGAGTAAACACTTGATCCTTGCAACTGGTCAAATAAGTCGTCGATTCTCGGAAGTGGATATTGATTCTTCACAGTCAGCTTGTTTAGTTCATGGTAATCGATACACATCCGAAAAGATCCATCTTTCTTTTTGTCAAACAATACTAGGGCTCCCCATGGTGACAAACTCGGTCTTATCCCTCGGTCAGAAAGTTCTTGTAGTTGAGTTGACAGTTCTTGCAGTTCTGACGGTGCTAATCTATACGGGGCTCGTGCCACAGGAGCAACACCTGGGACTAAGTTGATTTGGAATTCAACTTGTCACATTGGTGGTAATCCAGGCAAATCTTCTGGAAAGACCTTCAGAAAGTCCCGTATAGTCGGCACATCCTCAGGTCGCTTCTCCTCCGACTTGTCTTTAGTTTTCTTCTTCATAACTTGTGCCAAAAAAATTAGGCAACCTTTCTTAATATACTTCTGAGTCTTAGTGCACGATATAATGCTCAACTTCGACTTCTTTCCTTTGCCAATTCTATCATCTTGAACTATCAAAACTTCATCTCCATAGGGAATCCGCACAATCTTCTCACCACACACCATCACCGCATGATGGCTCGCTAACCAATCTATGTCAATGATGACGTCAGGCATTAGGTCAATATTGAATGGGTGACCTATCAATCCTAACGTACAACCTCTAAGCATGGTATTAGTTTCAGAAGTCCTTTCGACGGCTAATTCGACAGAATAGCTAACGTCTAAAGTGTTAGGGATTATATCAAGTAAGGTACTAAAAATAGTCTACACAAAACTTCGATCGGCACCCGAATCAAATAATACAGAAGCATAATGGTTGTTGAGAAGAAATGTACCCGTGACGACATTAGAATCGGGGTTAGCGTCTCCTCCACCTAGCACATATGATTTTCCTCTTGCTTCACCAATGCCACCCTTGTTTCCAGTTATGTTTCCGCGGTTCTGATCTTTTAGCTTAGGGCAATCTATAACAGCCCACAATTTTCATCTATGTAATTATCCATCTATTAAATTAGATGCAATTGTCATCAATGTAATATCTACTTATTAAATTAAGTACAACCATTTTCACGGGAATATTTTTGCTTTATTCCACCTATTATGCAACGTAACTTGCATAACCTAAGTAAACGAGCTCACGCAACCTACCTATGCCAATTTCATCAACGTTTATAGCCAGTAAACGTTATAATATGTCAAGCAATATGTTTTAAACTCTATTTTATCATACATTATCTATTTAACGTACTTTTCAAAACGTTATTACAAAACGGGTTTCAAACGTTAACATTTATATCAAAACCCTAATTATATGTAATGTTTATATATAAAATGAATATACAAGCTTTCAAGGCATATGTACAAGTGTACAATGCATATCATTTGAAATATTAATTCCCTCCTAAACCAAAGTACAACTTGTTTAAGCTCAATGTACAAGCCAACCATGCATGATATTCAAAATAAGCTCATTTTCCATCCATTTTCATTCTAGATTTTGTATAAGCTCTTAAGCATGAGTTACAAACACTTATATCACAACATTTAAACAATTTCCTCCCTAATCCTAAAACCCTAACCCGAAACCCTAATGAACTCGTCACCCTTAAACTAGTTCGAACCAAGTTTAAACCAAGCAAGCACCCTTCTCCATGACACACCACCTTGCTTACTACCTTGCTAAGCACCTCCATTA
>BQNB010154547.1:0-15503 GCA_026074375.1 Tanacetum coccineum | reverse complement strand
GTTATAAAGATGGCTTAAATGAAAGCTTAAAGGATTTTAAGAAACACTTGAAGCTTTAGAACACAAATAAGAAAAACTTAACTGAATTGCATTAAAAATGAAGTTACAAGTACATGAAAAACTTTTAAACTGAAAACTTAAACTTAAAACACTAAAAACTACTTTAAAAACTACACTTCTTACTACTTGTGCCTTAATGGCTTTACAATGCTTTATATAGTAAAAACGACTAGGGTTCTTCTTGGAATCTTTGTCTTCATGCTGATGTGCTTGTTTGTAGACACACAAACACAAGTGTGTTTGTTGTGAGTGTGTAGACAGAAGTGAATCCTGGCCCTCCATTTTTCTTGATGCCCAAGCCGACAATTCTCAACCCTTTGATGACTTTGGTGGATTTATGGATTGCCAACATGGCAAAGCTCCTCTTTTGGTGGGAAAGATAGTGGAGGAGGGGGGAAAGGTTTATCCAAGGTGTAGAAGAGATGCAGGACAAAGGAGGGGAGGCTAACCCGTGAGTTGGTTGAAGTTTGAAAATGGCGGGAAAAGGGGGTTATAAAAAGGTAAGGGGTGACAGGGCACAAGTTTGGGGAGTTGGCAAGGTTGGTCCTTGAGGGTTATTTGAGGCTTTGCATTTTTCGTCCTTGTGGTGTTAAAGGGGTTTGGGGACTTGGCAATATAACCCCTCAAGGGTTATATTTGCAATTGCATCACACGTCCTTTTTAGTTATGGTTTAGGGGACTTGGCAGAAATGCCCCTTGTGGTTTAACTTTGAGAAATTGGCAGTTTGGGCCCTTCTCTTCATTTCTCTTGTTTTCTTCTTTAAATAAGTTTAGGGTTTTAACAAATTTAACCCTCAAACTTATTTTTCTTGACTTTTGGCTTCGGGGTTGACTTGGGTTGACTTTTGTTGACTTTTTCAGGCTTTTTGTTTGACTGGACTTTGTCTTTTTCCTGCTTTTCCATTCCGTGTCCGGTTTTGTCGTTTTGGCTTCGTTTTTCGTCCTTTTCTTAGATATCCGTTCCTGCACAACACAATTAGCAAAACAAGCGTATATTTGGCATTTTAAGTCCGTTTTTGGTTATTTTAGCTCGTTTTTAAAGGTAAAAGGTATGTGTAATTAAACACATACCAAAATCCCCCATACTAAGGTATTGCCGTGTCCTCACGCAATGTTATGAAGTAAACATTTACGAAAACTAAGAATCTCAATCCCCCTCGACTAATAACCTCGAAAAGTAGCTAAGTGTTCGTCAAGGGGAACTAAAGAATCAAAAGCTTCGACAAGTCCCGTTTTCACCATTTTTTATCTATACACTAACTATCCCTAATATTTTTGGATTTTCCTTTTTCTTTTCTCGACTTCCTGTTTGACTTCCTTTATTATATCAACATTGGGATCATAGAATGAGAAACGCCCATAGAATAATCTACGGATGTCCTGACGGATAAATTCATCGTCCCCGATTTTTCACTAGTTCCAAACCAAGCAATTAAACAAGATCATTTGTCAATATAAGTCTAAATGCTAAGCACTCATACTTATGACTTGTGAACTTTTAACTCCCAACATGAATATATGATTTAAATGTGTGTACTCATTTCAACTCAACCATAGATCAACTTATTTCCATAGTCGTGATTCAAGATGAATCATGACTCAAAGCAACAACTTATTAGGACCTTGTAACTTGATTTTAAAGAACGAGATTTTAACTGTAGAACTTTTTGCAACATCTTCATCATTATAATCATAAGTTCTTAAAGCTAGGAATGCGTTGCTTAGTTTGAACACCTACCTAGGCCTCGCTCCCTAGTAGGATATCACAACCAACGACCGATGTTCTTAGTTTGAAAACCCACCCCGTTGCTAGCGTAGTGGGAAATCACAACAACACCTTCTTCCTAATATGGCTAAGGATAAGTGTCTTAGTTTGAACCCTCACCTAGACCTCGCTTCCTGGTGAGATATCACAACACACCAAATCCTTAGAAGTAAAGATGTCTTAGTTTGAACCCCCACCTCGTGGTTAGCGGAGTGGGATATCACGACACATCTTTTACTTGCTCCATATAATCAAATGTATGCTTCATTGGCATAATTTCAATATTCATGCATTTTTGCATTCATATTTCATTCATGCTTCTTTGTCATTTTACTTTCAAATTACTAAGAACAGAAAAATTTCGCTTTAAAGAATCAAGTTACAAATTTGAAGCTAAAAAACATCGATTGACTTAGTTGAATTGAAATGAGCACGTATGATTAGGTGGATTAGAAGCTAATGGGGGAAAAAGCCACATGTTACTCATATAAGTTTTAGAAGACTCTTGCTCAGCACATAAACTTATATTTAACTCTATCACTTCTTGTTCTTCACCTTATTAAAATTCGAACGATAGAATTCGTGAAAGCTTAGCCTACAAGCGATAAGTTGAGGAACTAGCTAGGGCTCAACACGCCCGATCGAGTCAAAAATTATTCTCATTCTACCCATTAGGAAAGTCAAAACTGTGACAAAACACTTATTTTATTTTTGAAAATTTTTTAAAATTTTTAATTTTATTTTTTTTTATTTGTGTATTTGCAAAACAAAAGGGTGGTAAAACATGGGATAAGCAGATAACAATGGCTGCAGGCAAACATCAAATCGAAGATTCCCCCTGTAAAGCGTACAACACATTCAATAAACTTATAATAGAATTAATCACGTAAAGAATCCTTTCCAAAATACTTCTCAACCAAGAGAAATATAAGGTAGAAATCCCACAAAATAAAACACAATTTGTATATTTTTATCCGGGAAGTATTTTTTTACTCGCGGTCGTTGATCCCAACGAAATCGTGTAAATGAGAAATTAGGAAAATTCGGATTCGAGCTTAGAAATAGTGAAAGAGATTTTTGAATTTTTTGGAATAAACACAATTTAATAGCACGAATATAAAGAAGCAAAAAACTACAGAAAATTAAATGCACAAAACGTATTAAACGCGAGCTAAAACTGAAATTTAAAAACTAAAACACGACTTTTAACAAATTTAATACCTAAAAATCACAAATTTAAAATGAAAATTTTAGGAAAAAGAATTAGAATTTTTTATGTATTTTTGAATTTTTTATGATTTTTCTAAGATTTAATGATTTATCAAAAATAAACTTTTTCTAAAAATTAACACTAAAATTTTTCTTTTATTTTTCAAAAATACTAGATTTAAAATGAAAATTAATGCAAAAAGAATTTTAATTTTTCAACTATTTTCTTATTTTTTATGATTTTTCTAAGAAAAAGTAATTACCTAAATTCTATTTTAATTCCTAGAAAATACAAATTTAACTGAAAAAATATGGAAAAATGATTTTTAGAAACTACAAAGGTGCAGAAAGTTATAAAAAATAAAAGCCCTAATTTCTACTTTTTATTTTTCAACTAATTGGATTTATTAAAATTCTACCCTAATTACTAATAATACTATTAATAATAAAAAGGTAAATTAAAAGAAAATAGGAAAGACAGGGTAGGAAATGTAATAAAAGAAAGAACAGGGTAGGCGGGCGAACTTTGTAAAATTTACACTAAAGAGAAAACAGTTAACCTTGAACTTTAAGAGAAATACCAAACAGACCCCGCGATTGTGCTTATTTTTGGCTTATTAAATTTTGAGAATTAGCAAAAACTTAAAACTACAAAGTTGCTTAACAGCTTATTCTAAACAACTTTAATAAAGGCAATATGAACTTTTACCCAAAGAATAAGCTGAAAAATAAGCTGTAAGTTGCTGTCACAGAAAGTGGAGTTTTACTAGATTTTTGAATCTTTGCTTATTGTGAGCTTAATATTTGATAAAAGCTGAAAATAAAAGATGCTTATTTATGCCTAAGATGTGTATTAAAGGTTTCTAAACTAATATTACCCTAGTGTTAACAATATTAGAAAGAAAATTAAGATGGAAGAGTGCAAGGTTTTCTAAAACAGTTTTTAAGCTTTTTTCAAATAAGCTTAACAGCTTATTTTTGGACCTTAGGTTCTGATATTATGGAAATAAGCTACTCTAATAGAGTGAGTTCTACTTATGTAAAAGGATTTATAAAACTCTACAAGGAAATGAGAAAAATTCAAAATGAAAATTGGCAAAAATTATGCTAAAATGAAGTGTGCTTGCTGATGTGATTGGCTGCTGGTGCAGTGTGCAAGTTATACTCCAACTTGAAATCTCTAAACTAAGTACTAAATGCTTTATGAATGAAGTAGCTAAGTGAAGTTCCTAAAGGCCTATAAGTTTCTAAAATCTAAAACTACTTAAACTGAAAAATGCCCTGGTGCAAAATGCAAAATTTTAAGCTCTAACTTTTTAAAAACTAAATCCTAACCTTTAAAACTTGCTTGAAGCTTGATGAACTACCTTAATACAACTGAATGAACATTTTTGACAAGGTAATTATGACTTTAAGAATCAAACAAGGCTAATCCCAAACACTCCTTAATAAAAAGCTGTCAAATCTAAAATCACTTTAAACCTTTTTAAAAACTGAATCAGCTTAAGCTTCTTATCTACACATTCTAATTTGAATCTACTTGAGCTGTTTAAGCTATAAAACCTCTAGCTTATGTTTGAATTTAAGCTAGTTACTCTCTAAGGCTTAAACTACTAATTGTGACAGAAATGTAAATGTGAAATCTAAATGAATTTTAAGATTTAGAAAACTTAGAACAATGACAACTAAAAGCTATTTAAAACTAAATGCAACAGGAATAAGCACAAGTATAAGCAAATGTAACTGAAATAAGCTAAATGAAATACAAGGTATAAATGTAACTCGGATTAAGAGAATTAAACCTTGTTTTTGAAGAATCTTCACACTAGAGCTATCCAAGAGTAGCAGCTCAGTGTTCCTAGATGGCACCTTGCCTCTAAACCAAAATAAGCTAGAATTTAGCTTATTTTCATTTGTCCTTCCAAATTGAGCTTATCACTTCTCAAATTTCCATAAGTTGAATGTAAATGAGTAAAAATGGTAAGTGAATTGCTTAAAACAGGAATTGAGCTATACTTGAGCTTATTAGAAGTAATAAGCTCTTATGAGCTTATTTAGAGCTTATTTGAGAAATATTACTTCAAATTGAAATAGAAGAACACATAAAGCTTGTAAACTGAATGATATTGCTAAATTGAAGTAATACAAGTTCAAAGGAAATGATTACAAGAGCTTAAAAGCTTAAGTGCTTAAAGTAAAAGCTTAATTGCTTAAAACGGGAAAATTACAAAGTAAATGTTTAAAAATAAAATCTAACAACTCCAAAATGATGTCCTAAGCTGCTATTTATAGAGGAGGGGTGAAGAGAGGGAAGGAATTCTAGAATGCTCCATTCAATCGTGGCCCTTGATCTTTTATAAGCTTATTTGTGCCGTTTGATCAATTTAGTGAGGTGTCATGGCCAATAGTTGGATGCCACGTGTTCGATGTTGATTTTGAGAGAGTTTGTAATCGATTTTATAAAAAGAGAAAAGGAGCGGGGTTGTGACAATTTGGGATAGGGTTGATGTACGATTTTATATAGGCGGAAAAAGTATATTGTTTTGTTAAAAGGTTTTTTTATATTATTCTGTTTGCGAAAAAGCCGGTGAATATTTGAATCTTTGGAGACTTAACACTTTCGGTCCTTGTCTTCTATTCCGCCCAAATGTAGTTATAATGCAAGTTTCAAATTGGCAGAACTCGTCCTTGTGGTTTTCTTCTTTCTTTCTTCTTTAATAAAACAACTTTCAACTTTATGCAACTTGGGTCCTTGTGGTTGGTCCGCCCTTTTTAGTGTTAAAAGAAGTTTGTGAAATTGCAATTTCAGCCCTTGTGTCTTTCTTTCTCTTTTTCTTCTTTATAAATCACTTTTCTCTTTTGGCAACTCTAGTCCTTTGATCTTTAAAACTTCTAATGAACACTTGAAACTTTGCACACTTGACAACTTTGGCCCTTTGACTTGTAATTTAGGCTTTTGACTTCCTTTATTTCTTTCTTTGACTGAGTTTGACTGTGTCGGGCTGATCCGGCTGTGATTTCTGGCTGATTTCTTTGTCTTGCTCTTGACTCTTTGTCTTTTTCCCGTTTCTTGTCGGTTTTTGATCGTTTTTGCTTCTTTTTGTCTTTTCAATCCTTACCTGCACAATTGGACATAAAAGCACACATTTTCTATTCTTTTGGCATTTATTTGGCTTTTATTAGGCAAAATCCCGGGTAAATTAGTATACAATTAAGCAAATATCAGGTAGTACTAACTCCATGAGCAATATCATCTGCTTTGTTAGTGTTGTTGGTGTTATTAGTGATGTTAGAGACAAAGGTCACATTCTGTGAATTTTGACTTGTGCTTGATGAAACTGTAATTTTAGGTTCATATATTTTCAAGTTATTATACAAGTCATCCATGCTGATGGTTTCAATTTCCACCTTGTTCCTCCATATTAATGCATGAGTCTTCCATTCAGATGGAAGACTTCTCAAGAGCTTTAGGTTCATATCTTCCTGGTTAATCACTTCTCCTTAGATCTCCAACTGACTGATAAGTTTTTGTAACCTATCAAAGGTTTGATCAATTGTTTCAGAACTTAAAGCAGCAAAGTTCTCATATTGTTATTTAAGAAGTGTCCTCTAAACCTTCTTTAATTCCTTGTTCCCTCCATACTTTTTCTCTATAGCCTCCATTAGCAACAGTGCATCTTGATATGAGTGGAACTTCAGTTGGTCTTTGTTTGGAAGTGCCATCAACAGGGTTGCTCTTGCATTCATTTCATTTCTTGTATCCTGTTTTTCTTCCGCAGTGGTGGGTTCATACTCTTGTTCAACTGTTCCAACATTTCTTCTGAGCACTTTGTTCCCATTCTTGATTACTTCCCATAGGGAGTAATCAGTCATAAGAAAATATTTTGTTTTATCCTCATTAGCTAAAGATCATAGTCTCCTGGGTTGAGGATAGGTAGTCTTGTAGTTAGATTGTTAGTGGTAGTTTCTACCTCCATCTTATCACTGAATGAATAGATCTTGGATTAATTGGTTGATTTTTCTTATTTAAAGTTTTACAACAAGCTCTGATACCACTTGTTGATCCCAATGAATAGATTTTTAACTCCTTAGCTTGTAAGGTTTAGTACCCTTGGATAAATCCAAAAATACTAAGAATAAAACTTTGATTGAATGATATAAACTATATGAAATCTAGTTTATATCACTAAGAAGTATTCTTAATGAAACAGTAAAGTATGTTTTGACACAAAGATATAATCAACACAACAAGCTTCAATATATTAATACGATCACTCTAACTTAGTGATAGGGTTTACAACCTTAAAGCTACAAACTCGATGGAAAACTGAGATGGAAAACTTATATCTAACTTCACGACCTAGGATCTCCTTTTATACACTAAGGAGTCCTTTACAAGATAACTACAAATCTTTTAAGATCTTCTATAATTCTAAACATATACATATCTTTCTATAGAATATAGAATATACACCATAAATAACTCCATGCATATCTTGTTACACGTCTTTATCTTCAAAACCTTCAGCAGTATTAACTTCTTCACTTGTAGTACGAACTAACACTAGCAGTACTAATATTATACTGCCAGTACTAACTCAGTTAGTACTGTTAGTTCTATTTCCAGCAGTACTAATCTTTAAAGATTTATTCCCAACAAAGACTTGCTCATCTAAACTTCAAAACAATCAACAAACTTGCAAAACAAAATCTTGCTATTTGTCTTCCCTCACTTGTCTAGTCAAAGGACAAACCATGTTCATCATGTGAAAAAGGAAAGCATCATAGGGCCAACTTTAAAATAAAACAGACATCTTCTATCAAGAAATGTCTTCATCTTCATCACATGGATTTATTTGGACCTGTAACTCCTAGGTCCATTAACCATGAAAAGTACACCCTTGTAATTGTTGATGAGTACTCAAGGTACACCTGGGTAACTTCTTGAAGAAGAAAAGTCAAGTACCTAAAACTATCATGTCCTTCATCAATAGAGTTAAAAATCAAAATGACATCAAAGTCAAACAACACAGAAATGACAATGGTACTAAATTCAGGAATAGCATCCTTGTCAACTTCTGTGATGAAAAAAGGATTTCTTAAAACTTCTCCTCTCCCTAAACACCTGAACAAAATGGTGTTGTTGAATAGAAAAATAGGTACCTCATAGAAGCTGCAAGAACAATGCTTTCAGGATCTCTCTTCTTAAAATAATACTGGACTGAAGATGTAGCCACTGCATGCTACACTCAAAATAGATCTACCTTTTTGAAAAGACATCTTAAAAATCCTTTTGAAATGTTTCGTAAGAGAATCCTAAACATTAACTTTCTTCATGTCTTTGAATGTCGAGTTTACATCCATAATCATAAAGATCGCCTAGGAAAGTTTGATGAAAAAGATGATGATGGTTATCTTCTTGGATACTCACTAGTTTCTAAGGCCTTCAGAGTCTTCAACACAAGAAGACAGCAAACTGAAGAAACCTATCACATCACATTTGATGAAATCCTAGATGCTATCAAATTTTCAAAACCTTCAGTTAACAACATCAACATTGCTGAAAATAAAAGATATCTACCTGATAAATATATTCATTCTTATGAGCTATAACCACCCGTAATTTTCATCAATGTAATTATCCATCTATTAAATTAGATGCAATGTAATATCCATCTATTAAATTAGATGCAATGTAACATCTTTATATACCACCTTTATAGAGGGAAATGTTTTGCTTTATTCCATTATGCAACGTAACTTGCATTACTAAAGTAAACAAGCTCATGCAACCACCTATTCAATCTCTATCTATGTTTATATCAAGCAAACATCAAAACATGTCAAGTCAATAATCTATTATCCATTTTATCATGTACGTTATCTATTTAACATAACGATATTATCAAATGAACGTTATCCGTTAACGTTTATGCCTAAACCCTAATTTTATTTAATGTAAACATTCAAAATCAATGTACAAGCAAACAAGGCATATGTACAAGTAATCTATGCATAAAAATTCAAATATAAATTCCCTCTAAATTAATGTACAAGTTTTTTAATGCACAATGTATGAGTAAGTAATGCACGAATTCAAAATAAGCATTTTCCCACCATTTTTCCTAAGGATTTCGTACAAGCTACTTAAGCACAAATTACAAACTCTAATGCATGACATTTAAACAACATTTCCCTCCATTTCATTTCACTTGTACACGAATTAAAAACCCTAAAACCCTAACCCTAACCAGATTCGAACCCGCGACCCATTTTCTTTCCTTTTTACCCATTTTGAACTCAAACCACTAACCTAGCACCTCTATGACTAAGTTACTATGTCTCCAAGCTACTTACAAGCTCCTCAATCACATTCCTTGGCCACCAAGAAGCCTCATCACCTCCTTGTTCTCCGTTTTATGTCGCGGCTAAACAAGAGCCTCCAATATCTTCATGCTAGCTTCTAGCCTTGCATACTCACACCATAGCTATTCCTTGTCATCTCTAGCTGCTCTTAGTCACCTCACCTTGGTCCTTACTCCTCTAAACTTAGCCTCCAAGGTGTTTTTGCACTATAAATAGGACGCACCCTTCACCATTCAATCTAACACCTTAAACTCAAACCTAAACATATCAATGGAGTTCTAAGCAGCCAAGAAGGAAAAAAGAGAAGTCCCAAGTGCAGAAATGAAACCAAGAAATCATGAAACGAAGGTCTTGAAGTCGAATTCTAGGCGTACGAACCAAATAAACCCCATTCGACCCATTTTCTAAACCGTAAGCTCGAATCCTTGTTCTATAAGCTATTTTTATGTTTTGAAACTCTTATAAGTATCTTATAATCATGTTTGAACCCTTGTTAAAAGCCTTGAGGCTCACACTCACTCATTTTTAATTTCTAAAACTAAACGAGCCCTATTAAACCCTAATATCTTGTTTTCATGAAATCTATAAGCTAAACTTATAAGCTGTTGTTATAAGCTATTCCTATAAGCTTATTAGTCATTTCTAAAAACATTTTATCAAGCCTTAAAAGCTTTAACCCATTGGATTAATTTTAATAAACCAAACGACCCGTTTTATGTTTTTAAACACGTAAACATTTTTTAATAAGCTATAAGCTCGTAAAAGCTATTATTCCTAACTTATTTTAGCTTATTATGATAAGCTATAACCTGCAAATCTCTTTTAGAAACCTAAAATAAGCTTGTATGTAATTTGGACTTGTTTTGTAAATTATTTTCTTGCAAGGGGTATATATTTTAACTTTTGGAAATTTTTAACTACAAGGGCCATTTTTGTAATTATATTAAAGTTATAACTCCAAGGATTGTTCTTGCTAAGTTTTAAAGTTCAAGGATTTAATTATATATACTTTATATATATAAAGGACTACTTTTTTAATTAATTATAATTCAAGGGTATTTATTGCCAATTTAATATTCTTAAAAATATAAAATATTATATTTTATATAAATTATAAAAATATATATAAATATTATAAAACTTAATTTTATCAAACCCGATACATTTGTCATTTTTAATCACTGATCGACGCTTATAAATCAAATATGTTATGTATTTAATGTCATTTATCATCAACTAGTTTTTGAAGAAACTTAAAATCTTATCGTATCACGACACTAGGGAATTTCATGTGAGGGGTTCCATTTGGGTATTCTTCTTGATGAGTTTGTTGGGTTTACGATTTAAAGTACCCTGGCTCCTCAAACGATACTACGTGGCCTCTAGATTATGATAGCCCGAACAGTGATACAATACTCCATAAATTAATCAATCAAAGATATACGTTAAACTTTATGAAGTTTTGAAACATAATCAATCAAACTAAGACTTGACATATTACCCAGGTTGTGTGACGAGCCTGTTACTTTCATTTCATATACTTTTGCCATCAATCAGATTTCCCTGTACTGTTAAGGTGAGTTCATAGCCTCGCATTTCAATCTTTTAAATATTTTATAAACCCGCGAGGGGGATACATGCTATAAACCATGAATGCAAGTATTTTTCTATATGTTATCCTGATTCATTATTGCTTAAGTACCTACTTTTTCCATAAAGACCCCATTATCTTGAACCGTTAATTACCCTTCAGAGTGAGCGTGAATGTTGTAAATAGATCTATTTAGGACTGGACTCCCTGTTGGTGTACCTATATTTTCGGTAACTAATAGCACTTCATTTGAATAACTATATGGGTGTTTGGAAAAGGCACCCGTAGGGGCAACTACTTGTGATTATTGATTATCTCAAGGCCTCGGTGTCATGAGCTTAGAGCAATAATATTGTTTTTTATGATAATTGTACATGCATGCAATTATTACAAACTATGGGTGTATAACAACGTAACCCACTATTGAACTTGTATTCGTATAGGACGTTTTTAAGAGTTCCAATCATGTTAAAACGATGTTTGTAAAGTCCTTTTTACAACAATCATTAAGTTACCTTTTTGCTGATGATTATAAAATATAAAATAATATTTTATAACTTATATTTCATTTCCTCGACGAATCGCGTCTAACATAATCGACTCATTGTAAAAATATAGTTTTCGCCGTTGTCAATTATTGATTAAGTTTAATATTTTAATATAGCCCTAAAATATAAACATCAATGTCTTTAGTCTGTTTTCTAAAAATATTATAAGTTTTATAGTAAACCATCACTAAATATAGAAATTTATATAAAATTTCTTCAGGACTTTCCAGTTTATGGTAACGTTTTCCCTTTTCTTAAAACTCAAAAAACGATTTCTTAAATCATATATATTAGAAATCGTTCGCTTTCAATATATTCAAATGCACGCGCATTCAAGTTATAATATAAATGTTTGCAAGTATCACGTTTCCATTTCCAACTCCCGCTATTATCAGATATGGCATAATAAAATTACGATGTTTATATCGAAACATCACAAAACTAATAAATATTGCATTTATATAACCCTTAACCGCCCCTTTGGTTCCGATTTATAAATTATAAATCTCGTTAAGATTTTATATTCATAAAATTTTAATATATATTTATTGTTAATTCATTCAATAAATATTATATTTATTTAACCGATTATAACCACCAATAAATATTTGTCCGGTTTTAATATTTATAAAAACCTTTCGTTATTTTCTTTTTGTTGTTTTTGATAAAAATACCAAGAACGAAACCCTCGTTGTTTCCTCGTTGATCCAAATGCGCCTATTTCTGCTAAACCAACCAAACGTACCCTTTGTGTTATTCTGCCAAACCAAACACCCCTACTTAGTGTTATCCCTTAAACCAAACAGCCCTTAACTTGTTTAAACCTAACCAAACGCACCCTACTCGTGATACTACTAATCCAAACGCACCCTTTTTTGGTTGGCTGACGACAAAACCAAAGCAAATAGCCGCACCTTTCGGTGTAATAACCCAACCCGACATCCAAACACCCCCGCTTCCCGATCCTAGCCCGACACCACGGCGTCCCTGCTGTCAAACCCTACCGACAACCCAAACACCCCCGCTGTTATTGAACCTCGGAATAAACACCCTTAGCCCTAACCCCAACCCGAACAGCCCCCCTCTGCTGCTGCTTAGGACAAACACCGCGACCCAACTCAACCCAAATTGCTCATTTTGTCACACCCAGCAACCAACACCTCAACAACTTGCTATAACGCTTAAAAACAAACCACGCCCATTCGGTTTTAACCCGACCACCTACTCACCCCGGCTGCCCCGACTGCCCCTGCACGCCACCCCGAACGATCAATCCCCCACTCGACGCACACTAACACCCCTTGGACTTGTGGACCGCAACCAACGCATAGCCCGACTGTTCAGACAGTCCAAAACCCGACAACCTTGGTCTGTAATTAATTTATACAAACCAAACGGACCATGGCTGTTTCGCAGCCCACACCCAACAGCCCCCGGCTGTGAAACCCGCAAACCAACACACCCTTCGGGGCTTACCACCACCCCGAGACCCCAACCCTCCCGGCTGTTTATAACAGCCAAACAAACACCCTCCCCACGGCTGTTTAACCCAAACCAACGCACCCTTCGTGGTGCTTATTTCAAACCCGACACCCCTTATGTTTATAACCTATAAAACAAACACCCCCGGTGCTGTTTCTTTAACCACCAACAACCTCCCTCGTGGTTGTTAACCATATAAACGAACACCCCTTGGTTGTTATAACCATAACCCGAACCCACCCACACCCTTGTGGTGGTTTATAAAAAAAATCAAACGCACCTTCTGGTGCCGTTACAATGAAACCAAACGCACCTTTTTGTTGTTTTACAACCCAAAACGCACCCTTGTTGGTGGTTATAAAACCGCGACGCAACCCTTGGTAGTTGTCATTGTGGTGGTGGTTTTCGATGAAGATGGAGTGACCGGGTGATGATGATATGATGATGACGACAGCGGGAATGCGTGTGATGATGGATACGAAGATGGCGGTGATGTTTGTGGTATTAAGTTGCGCGTGAAGGAGAGTGAGGTATCGGGTTGGTTAGATCGGCTCACGAGGAGCATTCTTGAAGTCGCCGGAAAAATCTCGCCGGAAAACTTTTCCGGCGGTGAGACAGTGTGGCGTGGCGTTGGCCGTGAGTATGGTGGCCGGCCGCCGGTGGGTATGAGAGGGAGAGAGAGATTTTTGGAGAGTGTGTGTTTATTTAGAGATGGAAATGAGATATTTTTATATAAATTTTGAATAATAATAAAAGTTTTAAAAAAAACAAAATTTTAATGAAATGGATAATAGATATGTAGTTAGGGTTTTAAATTGTAAAATTTTAACGTAGTTTTTATAACTTTTCGGTTCGGGACCCATTTGAGCGACTAACGGACGATTCAACAACGAAACATTCGCCAATGTTTTTTCGAAATCACTTTCTGATAAAAATGAGTATTCGCTTGATAATGTTTCATAAATATTTTATAATATTAAATAAAATATCTGTTATTTATTTTGTGAACCGGTTTCGTCTTGTCCGACAAGAAAAATTGGATTTCAACTCGAGTATTCGCGTTATCCACAACGCTTTTAATTAAAAATGATGACTAATTTATTTAATATTTTTATTAAATAAATACTGATAATTAAAAACAAATTTAATTGTTTTTGTGTGTCCGCGTTGTATATTGTTCGAAAAATGTTTGCGGTGCTGTTTTAGCCCTTTTCGGCTCGTTTCCAGGTCTCGGGCGAAACTGAAAAGTTGTCAGGAATGTCGTTTCACATCAAATTGCTTTAGGGTCCGAGCCGTGAAAACGTGATTTAGATGGTCGTTCTTGTAAGTCAAGCCAGACCTAAAAGTCAAAGGGGTAAAATCGTTATCTTAAAAATCCGAAAATTCTCAGATGTTACACTAAAGGCATAAACACATAACATATAAGGCAAAAATAAGTTAAATTTAATTAACTCCCCTTTAATTGTTAACCCGTTATTGTTTAAAAACCTTTTCCTTATATCACATACTGGTTTTATAAAGAAGATATTTGACATTTTCTCCCCCTCAAACAATGACCCGTTTTCTATTTAAAGAGTTGTAGTCTTTGTTTGAGTTTTAAAATCAACACCATAAAAATAAGATTTCTCTTATTTTAAGACATAAATGCAATGACACGTACACTTATGGTATAGAAAGCACGGGTTATGTTGCAAAGTAAACACAAGCCTTTGCATGGTCATAAAGTAGACCATGCCTGAGAAAATTAATTCCCGTTGAGATGTCAAGATTTTTTTTGACGAAATACTTGCCTTTATGTTGAAGAGCGGGTTGCAGTCTGAAATAACAGCAAGCCATTTTTGATATGTTTTGAAATGTATTTACAACTTTTGTTCGAACATTATTTACAACACCGTGTCATTATTGAATGATGATGCGATCGTTGTTAAGCTCTTGTTAAACTCTCGGAAAGAGTTTTACAACTCCCTAGGCAGTGTACCTAATCGTTGTAGTGTAATATAGGCAAGACTCGGGGGTTGTTATCATTCTCCAGGAGAATAGGTTGGGAAGGCTTGAACTAAATCTAAACTAAGTCTAAAGGGTTTGAGAGAAGATTATTTTTGTGTTTTTTTATTTTATGAAAGCGAGTAAACTTATGGTTTTGAGAGATTGGTTGGTTTTAGCTAATTAACTACTAATTATCTAAACTACTTTGGTGGAAACTTATAGGTAAATGAACGTATTTACTTAATCATGCACTACTCCTCAATTTGATTATCCTAATCCTATTGCCTTGTCAAACTTGTTAGGATTAAAAGACTTCAAGATCAAGTTCAAGTTACTGCTGCTCAAGATGAAGTTACTACTGCTGTTGATCTTCATGGAAAAGATACTAAGTGGTTAGTACTGCTAGCATAAACTTAGTACTGTTAGTTAATTAGTTAGTACTTCTAGTATAAGTTACTACTGCTAGTGTAACTTAGTACTGCTAGCATAATGATAG
>BQNB010154546.1:0-15503 GCA_026074375.1 Tanacetum coccineum | reverse complement strand
TTAAATCCAATGTATCAGTTTTAAACGACTTTTTGGTTGTTCTTATATTATCTTGTGTTATTGATCTGAGAAGTAACACGCCCCGAACCCTTTTTCCGCTGCGACCCAATTTGGGGGTGTTACATTAAACGTAAACAAGTAATTAGTAGTAAATTTTTATTTCAAAAATTTAATCACTTAAAGGTATGAATAAATAAATGCTTAATGCATTTTATGATCAAATAAATTTTTATTCAACCTCACATTTTTTATAAAATGTTACAAACATGTTTATAACTTTTACAAAATATTTTTTACATTTAAAAGAAATGTTTTATTCAAAATAAATATTTTGAATTCAAATTTTCTGCCTAAAAACGACTAGAAATATTCCAGAAAACACCTCCCCTCGAAAAGACAAAAAAGGAAGCGTTCACGCTTGGGTGGGCCCCTTAAGGATAAGGGGGCCGGTCTAGGAGCTAAAGGGGCCGGCCAGTCCAAAACGCTCTCAGTTCTGCCTATAAATAGCAGACTGTTCCCTACTGATTTTCTCACATTTTGCACTTATTCTTTTCTGTCTAAAATCAGTTTATACTTCACCTACAATCCTTTGATCATTTAATCTTAAGCATTTGTTTCCAAGTGATTCAAGCTTAATTCCTCAAGTGCAAGAGAAGAACACTTCTTATCATCAGGTCAAGAAGTATTATAGTTTAGTTTGTGTTCTCGTAACGTTATTACAATTTTATCATATCTTGTAAATCATTTGTGTATATTGTATTATCGTGTGTAATAGTTAGATCGAGGTGATTATAGAAAGTATAGTTAGATCGTGGTGATCATAGAAAGAAGAGTTAAATCGATGTGATCGTGTTAGTGTCTAGGTGAAGTGAAGTGAAGTAGTGCGGTTAGTATTTTAGTCCTCAAAACACAAAAGGTGTGATAGATTGGTTCTAGCTATGATTAGAACTCGACATTTGGCTTAGTGTCAGAAATCGATGTAAGCTTAGTTGTGTATAGTTTTCTCCCCATAAAGGAAGTTTGTTGACATAGTGACGAGAACTCTCGAGTTTGGTGCTTTGGGAGTGGAGTATGGCGAAAAGGTGCTTCGTTACCGAACCACTATAAATTCTTGTGTTGTGGTTTGATATTTCTAACTCTTATCTCTTGTCTTGCATATTTATTTATCATTTATTTACTTAGTTGTATTGTTCATATTGTGTACATATTGAGATCACATAAAGTCAAATCTTTGTTTTTATAAACAAAAGTTACGTTAATAAAAAAGTGGTAAACTATTCAACCCCCCTTTTAGTTTTTCACAATTGGTATCAGAGCCAGGTTAAATAAGATTTTTAAAATAAGTTGTATTTTAAAACTTGAATCGATCTATGGAATCGGAAAAATATTTAGAAGGCAATCTATGCAAAAACCACCACTATTTGAAAGTGATGAATTTATTTATTGGAAAAATTAATTTGAAACTTAAGTGAAATCAAAAGATCTAGATCTTTGGAAAATTATTACCTATGGTGATTTTCCTCCTGTTCAAAATAATCCCGAAACTAAAAAGGATAAAATTGTACTATTTGATAAACAAAGCGACGATCTTAAAAAGAGACTTGCTAAAAATAATAAAGCTAAAATGGTAGTTTGTAATGCTTTACCAGGTAAAGAATATGAAAGAATTCCTATGTGTAAATCCGCAAAAGAAATTTGTGATACTTTATTAATCACTCACCAAAGTAATAGTCAAGTCAAAGATAATAAAATAAATTTTCTTGTTCAACAATATGAACAATTTACGATTCCGGAAAAGGAATCGATAGATAATGGATTTGCTAGATTTAACACTATTATTGCTAGTCTAAATGCACTTGATGAAGGTTTTTCTAGCAAGAATTATGTTAGAAAATTTCTTAGGGCACTTCATCCGAAATGGCTTGCAAAGGTTACGGGTATTGAAGAGTCAAAAGATTTAACATCACTATTGCTTAAGGAACTTATTGAAACATGAAAGTTTATAAAGGGATAATAAAGAAAGATTTCGAAATGGTTAAAGGTAAAAGAGAACAAAATAGATCTCTTGCCTTAAAGGCTAAAAAGGAATCTAGTGATGAAGATAGTTCGACCTCCGATAGTGAAGACGAAGAATACGACATGGCCGTGAGAGACTTCAAGAAATTTTTCAAAAGACGAGGAAGATTTGTAAGACAACCACAAGATGAAAGAAAGTCATCCCAAAGAAATAAAGATGACAAGAACGACAAAAGCAAAATAAAATGCTTTAAATGTAGAGATCCAAATCATCTCATTGGAGAATGCCCAAAACTATCAAGAAACTATAATCAAAGAGACTTCGTTGGAGGATCATGGAGTGATAGCGACGAAGAGGGAGAAGAAAAGACTAAGGACGAAAAATATCTTATGGCTAAAGCATCCAATGAGGTATTTTCCGAAACTGAATTCTTTAGTGATGACCATTCATCGTTAGATGAAAAAGACTTAGATAGTGAATATAATCGATTATGCAAAGTAGGTCTAAAAATCATGGCTAAAAATAAATAACTAAAACTAATTAAAATCGGTTAGAAAATAAAGTACTCGAACTAAAAAATAAACTATCTAAATTAGAAAAAGGTAAAGAAGCTAACAGAGAAGGTAAAATATGTCAAGACCTTAAGTTCGAAAATGAAAAGATTAAGGAAGAAATTTCTAAGCTTTATCAATTTAATAATAGTAGTCACTCACTTAAGAAAATATTAAATTTTCAAAAACCATCTGGAGACAAATCCGGTCTAGGATTTAATTCCACCTAAGCATCAACAAGTGAGACTAAACAAGTAAATTTTTTAAAATCACAAGAGCTTGAACCTAAGCCTATTAGAGAAAAATTAGTAGAATCAAATTCAAGCCCAAGACCTAAATATTTACTTATAAACAATACTAAAATTCCCATTGCAAGTAACAATGAAGTAAAAAGTTTTTATAAACCTTCCTTAAAACCCAGAGTCGGATTTACCAAACCCAAAATAAAATCTAAAACTCCTCCAAAAAAAACTAATAATTCTCACCCTCGGTCTAAAACACCACAACCAAAGAGAGATCAAGGTAATCATTCAATGTGGAATTCTTCACAACAACCAAGTTTTACTCCATGGGTAATGTATTCACCATATATGTATCCGAATCAAATGAAACCTATGCAAAATATGTTCGGCACTAACAATTTCGGACCCATGCGACATTTGGGACCAAATGGTTGAATTGTTACAACAATTAGGTTAATTTATTTATGAACATTCTTTGGTATCCGATGAGTGGATTGAAGATTATACATTCTCAAATTCTATGACCGGGTTACCATTAGATTTCACCTTTAAAGCTTTTTCACTTGAAGATGTTGAAGAAAACACGTTGTAAGCAAAAGCATGTCTTCTTTCCTATTAATTTAGAATAGTTAAATAATCATGTGTCAACATGCTACAAGTAATATTTTCTAAAAAAGGTTATAGTAATTAGAATACAAATTAAGCTTGAGAAAATAGTGTAGTAACTAGAAATGCCATTTGAATAGTTATCTAGAATTAAGTAAAAAGCATGAAATTGCTCATGTTGAACTTTGCTCTCACATAGTTGAATTAGGATTCTCTACGTACCTCTATAAAATGAAAATCTTCTATGTCCACATGTAGTGAACTCACATAGATGAAAAAAAGTGAGTTAGTGGGTAATAATTAACATAGAAGTAGGATTAGTTTTACACCATACTCAAGCGTCGGAAAGGCATGACATCAAAACACTATGGATGAAACAAACTCCCTTCGTCTACGACATCCGCCTCGACTATATGTCTACAATGAACTACGTCTATCAGAACCGTCTTATCGAGCTTTGACTCCATTCTATTATTTTTTCGTCACGTATTAATCTTCTCTCTTGCCACGCAAACACTCTAAATCATGATAATTAATTATTTCATCTGAAGTAATTAATCTATTCAATTAACAAGAAGTTTATTGAAAACGTCACTAAATCTTTATTAAATCTTCTCTCGGCTTGACAACTTGATTATCTCATCCGGAATAATCAAATTATTTTTTAATTAGCGAAAGGTTAATTAAAATGTCAATAAAATTTCATCAATCATCTCTAAACCTCTTCTCGGTTTAAAAATGTGGACAACTTAATTATTTCATCAGAAATTATTTAAGTTCATTTAGTTAAACGAAAAATTAATTAAATGTGTCAAGTATTTTCCTTTTATCTTTGACGTCATTTTTCGAGAACTAGGTTATCTAAAATAATATTACTAGTAGCTCTCGACGTATTTTAATAATCGTATATTGATAAAACTAGTCAAAATCAAAAAACCAAGAAAAACTTGGTCGTCAGATAGGCGCCCCTTAGTTCTAAGGGGACCGGCCATGTTAAAAGGGGCGACCCCTTTATCACTAAGGGGGCCGGCCACTTAAAATCTCTAAACACCCTTTTCTTCTGCTAAATCCATTACCAAACACTCCATTTCATATTTCCCTCTTCCCCTGCTACTACTGTGACGAACACCCCCCCAAACCATTAAAATTAAAACCTCCAAACATCTAATCGATCAAAATTTGCAAGGGACAAACACCAACAACGTGATTAACAACATCTATTATAAGATTTTCCATACTTTTTTTCTCTTTCAATTTCATCCAATTTTGTACATAATCAAAATTGGGTAATCTTCATTTTTCTTTGTGTCTTTTATATTCTTATGATTAGGTCTTGGTAATTCATAACTGTTATGATTCCCGTAGTAATAGGAATTCAAAATTTTCAATAAAATTGAATCACTAAAAAAAAAATTGGGTCGAAAATTTTATGAAAATATATATGCATTTTCGAAAAAAAAATTTAACTAGAAAATTTATAAACAAGAACTTATACATTGGTACATTGTTGATTCATGCCAAAACACGTTAAAATAATCATGTATTGATCATCGAAAGATACACGATTCAATATATACTTTTCGACATTATTGGTAAAATTCTACAAAAATAAAAGGGCGTTTGGATCATTTCCTAGGATCATGGTCTAGAGTCGAAATGACCGTCACTTCATTTTATTACGTTTATAAACACATAATAAACGTGTATTGATCATCAAGATATATAATTCATATATATATTGATTCCTTTAATAAAATTTCTAAAATAAGAGGGCGTTTGGTTTATCGTTTGAAATTGTAGTCTTGAGTCAAAATAAACATTATTTCACTTTTGATAAGTCACATGTAATGAACTCATATTAGTCGGCAAAATATACAACTTAATGTATATCTTTCGACGCTCTTGGTTAAGTCTTTCGTTAATAAAGGGGTGTTTGGATTATTTTCTAGAATTTTAGTCTAAAATGAAATAATCCCTACTCTACTTATTAAGCATCGAAACACTTGACGAGCTTACACTAGGTGTCGAAATATATAATTCAATATATATTCTTCGTCACTCTAGGTTGAGTCAAATTAAATTAGGGGACGTTTGGATTACTTCTTAGGTTTTAATTTTAGAGTCGAAGTAATCTTTGTTCCACATATGGTGTTTTTAAAACTTCATTTTCTATTATTGTATATTTTTTCTTGTAATTTTTCCTTTATTGTTGTCTTGTTTAGGTGATAAACATGCCTCGAGCAATTATTGGTGATACCTCTCATACTAAATCATATATCCCTAAAGTATCTGAAATACCCGCTTTCTCTCCCGTCCATGCTCAATTCTATAAACCAATCAAAAACCGTTTCATTTACGAGGGACGAGTCGTGGATCAACTCTATTACAAATCCAAAGGCATTGAGTGAATGTTCACCAATATTCGCTTCAATTGTCTTTTCGAAATCAATGAGCCAATCGTTTCACGATTCATTCTAGACTTTTATAGTCAAGTCAAAGTCCAAACCGATGAGTACAATTATCTTCTAATCTCATTCATGATTCAACATGAATTCATCACTCTCTCACTTGCATAATTCGGTCAAATTCTCAGAATTCCATATAATGGTCAAGCCGTCTTCACAAATGAATGAGATGTTGCATCTCTTGCATACTCCCAAGAGACTGAGGGACCATATCATACCGATCTTCCTACTCCCGATGACATTCGTCACTTTCTTCAATTGGAACGTACCGAGTCAAATCATACCATCAAAAGCAAAAATTTCATTCTCACTCCTAATCAAATTCTCACCAAAGAATTAAGACAAGACATGAAGCGTTGGGAAGAACTCATTAGTAAGAATGTGTTCGGACTATGAGGCCACCGGGACCATCTTCCGGCTAGTCTCGCTCACATGTTGTATTGTATTGTTGCCGAAGAACAATATAATCTTGCTTATTTCTTTGTCAAACGAATTGAATGTGCTCGGGCTACTCCAAATGCCAATCTTTCTTATGGCATGTTCTTGACTCCTCTTTTACGACACGTAATGGAACATTATCCTCATCTTGACAATGGCATTTACAATGTCGTCGATAGGGTCATGCGTCTAATTGTCTTGAATCAAACTCGAAAACCCCGAAGCAATCGTGGAATGCCTAAAGCTCGTCACTCCGTCCCATCATCATCCACCCATCATTATGGATCTTCATCTTACCATGGAGATAACGATGAAGATAATAATGCTTCTCATGCTAGTACCCCATCTCTTACGACCTATCATAACTCCCTTTCATCACTCAATTACCAAAAATACGACATTCCCACTTCTTCTCAACAAGACGATGATCTTCTCTTCGATCGAGAAACCGCTTTGCTCAATCAAACGCAAAAAATGCATGAGGAAGTTAGAGGAGGTTTCAAGTCATTCGAAAAAGCACTAAAAGGAGTCTTTAGCAAGAAAAAGAAATAATGATGGTTGGCTAATATGTTTAGTTTGTTTGTTTAAGACTTGGTTATGTGATCTTAGTTCTTATTTTATGTTTACTTGTTTATGTGATGATAACCCGATTTAGTCGGATGAACTTAGTCTTGCTTAGTTTATTTAGGACCTCTAATTATTATGGATTATTAGTAAGCTCATTAGACTATAATCATGCATCTTTATTCCATGAATTTTTGTTATTGTTTCATGCATATATATATATATATATATATATATATATATATATATATATATATAATATATATATTTATATCATATATATATATATATATATATATATATATATATATATATCTTTGTTCCATGCACATATATAATCAAATGTATAGGACTTGCTGCAAATTGTTCACCAAAAACAACCTTTCCTTACAAATTTTTAGCAAAAATTAAAATTTGGGTCATCATGAAATGTTTCAAATAGGGCGGGCCCCTTGCTATAAGGGCGGCCCCCTTACAATAAGGGGCGGCCGACCATAAACTAGGGGGGCCGGCCAGCCTAAACATGGGTTTTACTGTATCTTTATGCTTTTGGAATTTTTTACTTCAGCCTCAACTATCCTTACACCAGGAAGCACGATACAATTTTTGGAAAATGCTTGAACAAACTCTATACATATCCTTTTCTATAAAACCACTCCTCTTCAAATAAATTTCCTCCCATTCTTCACTTCCAATTCATCATCTTCTTCTATTATCATCAACCATCATTACCTCCATGGCATCCACTAAAGCTTTTATTTCCAAACCATGCAAAAGACTAAAAATTAACATCATACCATCAAAACAATTATTCATTGACCTCACTAATGATGACACCAAAATTCCACCCCCAAATTACTAAGTCTTATCACCACCGTAGCCACTTCCTCATCCTCCATTGATTACAAACCCAAATCACCAACCTCTTCCACATCCCCATCAACCAATGGCTACTTGAACCCACCAATGTCTCCTCCTCCAAGAGTAACTCCACCACCTCCAACTCAAGAAAGTGGATCAATGGACATCACTCTCACCCTTTTACTAATTACTCCACTGAACATTCAATTCAATATTCCATCACCCTTACCACTTTTCTTTGGTCATCCAATTCCGTGAAACCTTCTTGAAGCACATGGAGATCATGCTTATGTTGTATTCATAACCGCACTCTCATCTTTGGATTGAGATATGAACTCCAATACATGTTTTCTTACATTGAACACATGCACCAAATTCGCCACCACCACCATCAATTTCTCCAAACTAAATATACTCTATGTTTAGTCACTCATGTTTTAAATAATTTTCAACCAAACCTTTTGCAAGCAAGTCCTATGGCATTCTTAGAAAATTAGGACCTTTGTAGTTTCTATTTGTGTGTAATGTATTATGCCTTAAGCATAATATTTTCTTTTAATGCATGCTAGTTGTATAATTGTGTGTTACACATAATTTTTATGACTGAATGAATGAACTTTTATTCTATGTTTTTAAATATGCAATTGGCAAATTAATTAGTTATCTCCTATATGCATATATAGTTGAGTTTAATTGATTGATGTTTGTGATGGTTGGCTAAAATCTATTGTCACCATGTTTAAATAATTTTTCTAACATTGCTATATGTTAGAAACATTGTTTTTGTAGCAAAGTTACCATAGCTCGATTCCTTGGTGCCCTCGAACGAGAGGGAGTATACATCAAGGGGGAGCATTTATTGCATCGATTTTATGCATATTCATCGACGAAGCCTTTTTGATTCTACAAAAAGAGAGAGAAATGGAAATAAAACTGACTAAATACTTTTTTAAAAATAATTTTACATTTAATGAGTTTAGATTTTGTAATCATAAAAAAGGGGGAGATTCTTGATAGAAATAATGCCTAAAACATTATTAATATTTTTTGACATCCCTACATTTTGATAATCACAAAATATAAAAATATTCAATGTAAAATTAAACGTAAACAAGTAATTAGTAGTAAATTTTTATTTCGAAAATTTAATCACTTAAAGGTGTGAATAAATAAATGCTTAATGCATTTTCTGATCAAGAGAATTTTTATTCAACCTCAAATTTTTTTTATAAAATGTTACAAATATTTTTATAACTTTTACAAAATAATTTTTACATTTAAAAGAAATGTTTTACTCAAAATAAATATTTTGAATTCAAATTTTCTACCTAGAAACGGCTAAAATGTTCTAGAAAACACTTTCCCTGAAAAAGACAAAAAAGGGAGCGTCCAGGCCTGGGTGGCCCCTTTAAATATAAGGGCGGCCCCCTTAGTGTTAAGGGGGTCAGCCTAGGAGCTAAGGGGGCCGACTAGTCCAAAACGCTCCCAGTTCTGCCTATAAATAGCAGACTGTTCCCTACTGATTTTCTCACCTTTTGCACTTATTCTTTTCTGTCTAAAATCAGTTTATACTTCACCTACAATCCTTTGATCATTTAATCTTAAGAATATGTTTCCATGTGATTCAAGCTTAATTCCTCAAGTACAAGAGAAGAATACTTCTTATCATCAAGTCAAGAAGTATTATAGTTTAGTTTGTGTCTCGTAACGTTGTTACGATTTTATAATATTTTGTAAATCATTTGTGTATATTGTATTGTCGTGTGTAATAGTTAGATCGAGGTGATCATAAAAAGTATAGTTAAATCATGGTGATCATAGAAAGAAGAGTTAGATCAGTGTGATCGTGTTAGTGTCTAGGTAAAGTGAAGTGAAGTTGTACGGTTAGTATTTTAGTCCTCAAAATACAAAAGGTGTGATAGATTGGTTCTAGCTAGGATTAGAACTTGACATTTTGTTTAGTGTCGGAAATCGATGTAAGTTAGTTGTGTACGGTTTTCTCCGCCTAAAGGGAGTTTGTTGACATGGTGAAGAGAAATCTCGAGTTTGGTGCTCGGGGAGTAAAGTAGGGCGAAGAGGTGCTTCGTTACCAAACCACTATTAATCCTTGTGTTGTGGTTTGATCTTTCTAACTCTTATCTCTTGTCTTGCATATTTATTTATCATTTATTTACTTAGTTGTATTGTTCATATTTTGCACATATTGAGATCACATAAAGTCAAATCTATGTTTTTATAAACAAAAGTTATGTTAAATTAAAAAGCGGTAAACTATTCAACCCCCTTCTAGTTTTTCACAAATTTTTAAGATCTAAATCCTGAGGGGGTAAATCATCAGTATGGTACTATGGAGGTTGGTCAAAATAAGGCAAGTCATAATTGTAACAAGGATTAGGCTCATAGACAAGCGAGTTCCTTGTCTGACAATCAGAACTATAGTGGGGACTTCCGCAAACCTCACAACACTAGAACTGTTAAGGTGGACTCGAAGAATAATTGAATCACATGGATATTAGATATTTATAAAGATAACAAAAGTAAACTATTTTTGGTATTTTTAATATAATAAATAATAAGAAAGAAAATATTTTTGTATTTTTATTTTTAATTATATATATATATATATATACATATTAGATATATTTTTATATACCTACATAATATATTATACATATATATATATATATAATATATATTATATATGGATATTTTTTTATTATTATTTATTATTTTTTACTTTTATAAAAACAAAAATAAACTTTCAAAAGAAAGGATCTTCAAAGCACTAACTCGAAACACAACGCAAAAATCATACAAATCTCCCCGGCAACGGCGCCAAAAACTTGATTCGTCATAGAATGTATCGGTAATAATATTCCCGTTAGAAATAAGAATTGCTTTAGGAAAAGTAATAATTATTCTCCCGGAGTCGAATCCACGGCGAGATATTAATAGAGATTTACGTTTATGTTTTCTATTGGATGCTTGATTATCAAAGATTTTTTGGTTTGTTTTTAAAAAAAATATTTAAACTACGAAATATTTAGCAAATAGGTCTAAAAAATATATAAAACGAATATGTTTGTCAAGTGAGGTGAAAAGATCCTTAAGTGTGAAGGTAAGTTTGTATCGATGAATTGGTACCTGTCTAATAAACTATTTTCTCACAACGTTGGTTTATTTTGAAAATAATCTTTTATCTTGGTATTAATTACTATATTATAGCCTAGTTATTCTTACGACTTTTGCTCGTTTAAATAACAAAAACATAAATCTAAATAATCCAAAAATTATTAATCAACAATTCCTTTTAATTTTCACACTTAATTCACTAATCACTACTCATTTAAAAAAACATATAAAAAACTACCCACTAATCATAACAACTAAAATAACAACAATTATCATAAACATTTTAAACAAATTAAACTAAAACTACTAAATATTGAAAAAGAGAGAAAGTAGAACCCGATTGAAGCAACAAAAGCGAAATAACTACCCGATTTAATAAACTAAATAAAGCACTTAAGTTTATTTCTAATTTAGATCTTATTAAACTAATTAGTTGATAAAGTTATAAACTTTATATACTAAAAAGCTTGTAAAATCTATAAAAGCTCTAAACTTAAGAAATTAAACTAGCTTATTAAACCCTTAAGCTCCTCGCCTTAGATGTAGAACCATTTTCATCAACAATAAAACACAATCAAAGTTATAATAAACAAGATATATGATTAATAAGCCAAAGATTAAACAAAAAAAACTACTAAAAATGGAAACTTTAGATCTAAATCCACCCGAAACTAAGGTGTTCTCTTCGAAAAGTGAACGAGAATCAAGTATATTTAAGGATTGGATCTAATTTGATAAACTACGTGAAAAGGCTAAAAACTTTAAGCTAGAAAATAAGCTAAAAACAATAGATTCAAATCCACCCAAAACTAAGGTGTTCTCTTTGAAAAGTGAACGCGGATTGAGTATATTTAAGGATTGGATCTAAAATAATAAGCTAGAATAAAAAGCTACAACCTTTAAGCTAAAACGAATGATAAAAAGACAACTTGGAAAAATAAGCAATCTAAATAATCTAAGAGGGATTATTCGAGAAGCTTCTAAACCGAAATAATATGAGAAATAAGCTACAAAAAAGCTTATCTGAAATAAGCTACGAAAAAACCTCAGGATCATTCTCTGCCAGCCTGCCAAACGCGTCATTTTGTCCACATGCCACCTCCTTATTGGCTAGCCACCTTGTACACCTCTGAACCTCAAACCTGTCACCTTTGATGCCACCTGACAACCTCGGACTGACATGTCGGCTGACATGTCATTCTGAACCTCATACCTGCACAGTAAGTATGTCAGAGGCTGCCATGTGGTAGGCTGTCATTGGACAACCGCCACCATATGGCAGAAGTGGGGTCTACCTGACACGTGTCAGCCAGGTGGCACCACATGTCAGCCACGTGGCATTGACGTGGTAATGGCCAAAACAAGGCATAGCCTGGCTCAAACTCGAGACCTCACGGGTAGAAACGCAAAGGGAACCCCTTTTGCTAACTGAGTTGGGCAGCTTTTCAATTATATATACACGTTATAATTCATTTAAGGGCTAATAAGAAGGGTCAGGTTTATTAATAAAAGGGGGTCAAAATAGGAATTTGACCGGTTCATTTAAGGAGATTTAGGCCGGTTCAAAAGGTGAGAAAGGTACCGATGGACTCGTAATCTCGATAAACGTGAAAACGTCATCGAAACTCACCTGAAAATTACCGTTTTTGCTTTGTTTTAATCCTTTGTACCCACAAGACATAATCATACAAACCAAACATATTTACAATATAATTCCACATATTTTATGGTTATTAGTCCGTTTTAAAGTGTTTTCTGGGGTAAAAATGATGTGTGTTTAAGCAAACATCAACGACCTTTTTCCATCGAAAGTTTTGGGTTTTTGCAGAATTAAACCCTAGAGTTTAGAAAACTTGTAAAATCCTTATAAAACTTTACCTAAGTTATTAATAACTATGAGGTATTGTTAAATTTAGCCCTTGTAGTTTCTAAATCCTAAAACTCTTATTCCCAAATTAAATTTAAGCCCTAAAGTTATTAACATAAGACATTTTAAGCCATTAAAGTTAAAAATAAATTAACTCCCCCTTAAATTTTGTCCCATTTAAGTTAAAACTCTTTCCGCGATACTTTCTCGTGATGTGTTTTGACAACATTATCACTTAGAGACTTTAAAATCACATTTCTCCCCCTCGAACAAATATTCGTAGTCTATTTAAAGATTTCTTCGATTTATTTGAAAGATTGAATTTCTTTGAAGCATTTTGTGGAAAAATTTGTTGATTAATCACTGTTTCCCCCTTGAACAAAGACCCGTAGTCTATTTAAAGACTTCTTAGATTTGCTCAAGAGATTGAATTTTCATGTAAAACTTTTCCATTGATGACAAAACTGATTTTGATCCATTTCCAGTTTTTGAAAATTGATTGACCCGAATATGATTTGTAAAATCATTTTTATAAAGAAAAAACTTGTTTGGGTCAAAGAAGATTTCTCTTATTTTAAAAGAATAAATGCACTGAAACGTATACTTATCTTATCTAGAAAGCCCGTGTTGTTTACTCAATGTACACAAGCCATTTCTTAAGTTTCAGCTCTTCTAGTGTGATGCTTTATATACCAAGGCGTTTTATCAAGAATTTGAAGCAATCTATTTCGAGAGCTTTAGTGAATAAATCCGCCAGCTGATAAGAAGTCTTAACAAAGTAGAGTTCGACAACCTCATTTTAGACATGCTCTTTGACAAAGTGATATCAAACAGTGATATGCTTCGTTCTTTAGTGTTGCATCAAGTTGCAAGACAGGGAAATTACGCTTTGAGAATCACAGTACAATGGGATCTTGTTGAAGTCAAATCCATAATCAGTCAACTGTGAACACATCTATAGGATTTGTGCACAATAGTCTGAAAAGGAAATGTACTCTGCTTCAGTTGTTGATATTGCAGTACACTTTTGTTTCTTCGACAACCAGCTAACAAGCTTTTACCCTAAGAATTATGCACTTCCCGAAGTACTTCTTCTCGTGTCTTGGCAACTTGCATGGTCAGCATCTGCATAGGCTGTTAGTTCAAATCTGGTGTCCTTCAGATACCACAAACCTATGTTAATGGTTCCTTTGAGGTGCCGAAAGGAACCACAGTTAAGTACTTTTCGGTAGGCTTTTCCAGATACCGAGCACACATGCAGACGGAAAACAATAGTTCAGGATGACTTGCTGTGAGGTACATCAGGGAACCAACCATACCTCTATAACGAGTAGGATCAACTGGTGTCCCGTTTGGATCCTCATCAAGTTTTTACCATCCTACCATTGGAATGTCAACAACATCACGTTGTTTTAAATCATACTTTTGAGTATTTCAAGAGCATATTTTGATTTAATAAATGAAGATGCCTCTGGAACTTTAAGAAATTTGAAGTCCAAGAAAAAATGACATTTGTCCCATTAGTTACATCTTAAAACGCTTGCTCATTTTATTGGAAAATTTATCACAAAAGGTTGAATTAGTGGAAGCAAAGATTATGTCATCAATATAAATTTGTACCAGTATAAGATCCTTGCCTTCCTTCCTAGTGAACACTGTCAGATCAACTACAGCTTTAGCAAATTTTTGACTGAGAAGGAATTTAGATAGTAGGTCATACCATGCATGAGGGGCCTGTTTCAAACCATAGAGTGCTTTCTTCAATATGAATACATGATTCGGATGATCTTGATCAACAAACCCTTCTAGTTGACTCACGCACACCTCTTCCTTTAAGATCCTATTCAGAAATGTCGTCTTTACATCCATCTTAAAAACTACCATATTCTTATGTGCAACATATGTTAAGAATATTTTGATGGCTTCAATGCGAGCGACAGGTGCAAATGATTCCTCAAAATCAATTCCTTCCTCTTGACGAAAGCCTTTAGTAACGAACTAAGCTTTGTTTTTCAACACACCAGCGTATTCATCAAAATTCACCTTAAATATCCATTTAAGGTTGAGGATCATTACTTTGGATGGTCTTGGAACTAACTCTTATTCCCCAAGTCGCACAAACTTATGAATTTATTCTTGCATGGCTTCAATGCAGCAAGCTTCTGTCATGGCTTCTTTATAATTTTTAGGCTCAACTTTGGTTAGGAAAGTGTGAGAGTAGCACCACATAGCATCGGTAGCTAAATGTTGTCTGTTGGAAACAGGTTTTGATGGGTCGCTAATGATTGTTAATAGAGGATGATCTTTTGTCCACCTTTTTGTGTAAATTTGAGGTTGTTGGAAAGTATGCATATTTAATGTGTCTATAATCCTGGAAGATAACTCAGCTAAGCTGGTTTCTGGTGGAGCAAATGGATTGGTAAAAGTGTCACTGTCAAATTCTGCATCTTCTTCATTATTTAGTTGTTCAACATTTGTAGAATGAATCGGAGAATCTATTTGTTAGGAATAAAAGGATTCTTAACTATTACTACTGTTGGTTCAAGTTACAACTGCTGATTGGAGTTACTGCTGCTGCTCAAGATTGAAGAAAAAGTTCTAAGTCATTACTACTACTAGTGTAATATTAGTATTGCCAATACAAAATGTTACTACTACTATAAGAGTTTATGTTGTTACACATAGTTAGTCCTGTTAGTCTGTTTTAGTACTGCTAAAGAGATATGTATGAGATATTTTAGGAAAAGATATATATGAGTA
>BQNB010154545.1:0-15503 GCA_026074375.1 Tanacetum coccineum | reverse complement strand
AAAGAATACGAACAATAATCATCGACCAGGTTCGATACCGAACGGGCACAACTGGTCAACACATAAAACACATAATCCACCAAAGCATATTTCCAAATCACATCGCTACCAACGACTATCCACAAAATTTCTCATGGCAACACGCACTACACTAAGGCAAGCATGGCCAACATCAAATAATCAATCATCACTACCCACGATGATTTTTACTTATATTCTCTAGGCATCGCACACTACTACTACTAAGGCAGCATGACAATCCTAACATCAACACAATCTCAATCTCAACACTCGCAAGTGTTCTTATCACTTTGCACCCTATCATTTTCAGGTGGTCACACTACTCACACCTTCCTCCCTCCTCCTAACATAGCTTTAGAAAACTAACACCATCATTTCATCGTCCTTCCTGAATTAAGCATAGTTGATCAGGCTATGCGTAATTTAAGAATAATACCATAAACTGCTCGGGTTATTCAACTTTCGCCATGTTCGAGGTTTTACTAAAAACGAACTTCACTTTCTGGTTATAGTTGCGCTTTTTATTTTATAAAAACCGGCATTCTCTATAACCTTAGCTCTGATACCAATCTGTCACACCCCGTCAATGGCGAAAACACAGGATGCGACGATACCATTTATCGCACAAGATACAAGATTATACACATTATAATTTACATTCATAAAACTAAAGTTTACAAAACTTTACAGGTTGAAAACATAACATAATTCAAAAACTACGTCCATCTCTACCCAGTCCCCTTGGGTTACATCTCTTCTCTTCCAACACCAATCACATACCTTTGATTTGACACACCTGAAAATGATACTCGAAAACGACAACAATAATGTTTGTGAGCTCGTAGGTTTAACCTTAAATCCAAAAGCCGTGCCAATACTTCAATAGTGGACAATAGTGCTATATGACAGTGAATATATGCAAACAACTCTAGCATCGCCGCTAATCAATAACCATATGTCACTTACGCACCTAAAGGGCCTACCAGCTGGAGCACTAAAATTAGGGCAGGACCACACACAAACCTAGGTAGGCGTACCCATCCGCTCCAATAATCTCACAAATATTGGGTAGGCGTACCCCTCCGATCCAATAATCTCACAAACACTAGGTAGGCGTACCCATCCGATCCAAACAATCATGCATCACATAATATTCACATAGCAGTCATAAGCACATAACTTGTCCCAAAAACAAAACCACATTTCGCACAGATCAATTCAAAACATTTCAAAACACATTTGAGTATCATTTTCCCCCAACGGAAAAACCAGTAAAAAGTGGGGCTACGAGAACTCTCCTCAATCAGCAATCACAATCAACCGCACAATCTCAAGAGGCAAAGCACAATCAATCTCTACGCAAGCGCACAATGTACCCGGCAATGACCTAATATATACTCACTATATCAATACTCGTACAAAATTATCTTATTGTACAAGTGTTCGTCTTTACTCACGCGAATTCTCATTTTCATCCCAAAATCCCATTTTAAATTCATAACATTCCAAACTCATTAACTCATAACGTTAACTTATCACAAAAACTGTTGTCTTATTACCAAGACTTTATCTCATTATCAACACTTTATCTCATTTTTATGGTTGTGTGGTAATTACGCGAAAACGACTCAAAAACACTTGGGCAAAACACGGCACCAATATAATACGGCTCAAACACCTCAATCCGTTAAACGGCACAATCGATCAAAATACTCCGCGAAAAATTGACGAAAGAATAAGCAAGAGCTCAAAGCCAAAGGTAAATAATCCATACTTCCGAAATCGATACAATATATATATATATATATATATATATATATATATATATATATAACTAATTAACAAAAAATATTAAAACTAAATACCTGATAATTTAAATAAAATAATAATATTTTATTATTATTTTGTTTTATTATCGGGCTAACAGGGTACAACGTCTCATCATTAATTATATCCAACAGCTTTTATTTCGACACCAAATCTCCATAAAACTTATCCTTTACTTCTTCAAATAAATTCGACGCATTGATAAAATATATCAAAAGCTTATAGAATTTACTTCTTTCGTCTTGCATTAAATTTTCAAGTAAAATAATTATATTTTATTAAATTATTAAAAACTTTATCTCTTTTAGCAAAAATTTCTAAGTATATAATTCTTTTGAAAATTCGGCATGACCCGTACGTCTTGATGACTTTTTTTCCAAGGTATTAAACCTTAATCTAAAACACTTTTCACAAATCTCGACATTCTCCGACAACATCAACGCTTTCAATACGCTTTGTCAAACCATAGCGACATAATCCCTTTTTATCTGACAAAAATCCCCTTTTTGTTCAATACAATTCCATAATTCCATTTACTCTTGATATTGGGCCCTAAGGCCCATTAAGTTCTTAAATACTTAGCCCGATAGCAAAACTTAATCCATGTCTTTTTACATAAGTCCAAAATGCAAATCGAATCCCAATGGGCCTTAGGCCCATTAAGCCCAAACCAAACATAATCCGAAATCACCATTTTCTTGGCCCATTAAGCCAAAATAATAGGCTATAAGCTCATAATATATAAATAAACCAAAACCAAATTAACCCATAAGCTTAAAATATAATAGCCGAAACTAAATAAGCTCGAAATCAATAAGCCGAAACCATTTAGGCCGAGCACACTTTAGCACTCCAAACCGAAATAAACAAACGCACCCTTAAATGGGTCGAAGCCCACTTGGCGTTGGGCTGAGACAAAACGAACAGACCCTTAATGGGTCGAACAACCAAACACACCCATATTGGGTCGAACTCAACCCAAACGGACCCTTGTTGGGCCTAACAAACCAAACAAACCCTCGGTTAGCCAACCGAGCCCATGCCCAACGAACCAAATAAGCTCTATGAGCTTATTGAATAAGCCATAAGCTCGAAAATAATCATCTCTAAAAAAAAGAAAAATTACCACAACAATCATTTTATTTAAACTAAAAAATCCTTCTTTTTCTTTCTTTTATATTCGACGCACAAACACCCATTTTTACGTTTTTGATTTCAAGTTTCGACCTTTTTGACGATCAACTTGTACAACTAGCGTCTGGACATCATCATAATCACAAAAGTACAACTTAAATTCAATGTTTTATAAAAACTTACTTGTTTGATGAGTTTGGTTCGATCGAGATGCGCGAATAATACCAAAAACCTTATTTCTACAACCCGAAACTACTCGCTATCAACCCAATAATATATTCTTAACCCGTATTCTTGCCAAAATCTTTGAAATATTTGTTTTTTATTCCCCTTTGTGGTTCGCCCGGTTATAGAGAGAAAAGGGAGAGAGAGTTTTGTGTTTTGATTTCAAAATGGTGCATGTATGTGAGAATATAAGGTTAATGGAAGCATAAACATGTACTAAGGGTGGATAACTTAGCAAAAATTTAGCCTTGTTGTTCCCTTTGCTTGCACACGCCTAAATGGCTTCCAAGGGAGGGTTCGGGTTTAACTTTTTGTGTCGGGATCACTTAAAAACTAAGTTTTCATATCTTTAAAACGCCAACCAAACTTAGTCAATATTTTTATTGCGTCCAAAATCATTTTTCCATAAACCTGAGTTATTCACATGACACGTATCTCATTAATTTGCTCAAAAACTCAATTTGAGCCGTTATCGGCCGACTCCGGACCAAAAAATACATTTTTTTAACAAAACTTGATCGAACCTTGCTCATCAATTTAAAAACACTTTCAACCTCCAAAATAGGTTTTGACAACTCGCATTTGACCAAAATTTTACCTTTTTTATGACCGTAACGGACTTTACCGAAATTCACGAAAACAGTCGTTTTTTTGAATAATTTTTCAAATCTCATACCACGATTCACAATTTTAAATCTCGTTTATTCCAATATTTATGAATTTAATAAATATATACAAATTCCATTAACACATTTTCCAACCTCAAAAATCTCTATATTTAAATTAAACTGTCAAGCCGGTACCCCTGCTGGACGATTTTTCCGCTAAACGCGGGAAAACTTCCCGGAAAGCACTGAAAACCTCAAATCCACTCTAAATAGAATACGAATCAAAATGAACCCCCCCCCATTTCACGAACTAAATTCCCCATCAAACTCCCGATTAAACCGAAACCGCTTTTACGCAAAATAGTCAACTTTTCAGCTTTCATCAGGAAAACTGTCAAGATCAAAAGACTTCAAAATACAAAACTACAATATTTTATAATACTTAACCCTGGAAATATTACCAGTTATCACAGTCTCACCTCCTTAAAGGAATTTCGTCCCGAAATTCAACCCAAATCATTAACTCTCAACACTAACAGGAAATTCCATTCCCACAAAAGAATCACGTCAATCACTAGAATTTAGTCTTATCAAGCGAGGTTTCTTACGATCACACTCTAAAGACTAGGTCTTTTCACAGATTGAATTCTACATTTTCTCATAATCATTCCTTATCCGATCACAAAATCACGATAGCTTCTCATGCTACCCCTTAGATTCATAATTTTCTCAATTTTAGGTCTCACTGCCTCAGTCGGGCGCCAGGATACAATCCCGTCCTCGACGTGACGACAAATCTATCAGAATTGGCATTGCCAAATCTTTTTGGTTATTTAACCAATGGGACTAACCCTACGAGGTATATGTCCTACACAATACGACTCACACTCTACCTTACCAACACTTACTCACTCAAAATCCCTAAGTAAACCTTACTTGGTCAAAACCATCTCGGCCCTATCCTTATAGGAAGGCTGTTATAAGATCTATACCACATCATTACACGCTTTAAAATTTTCCAAATTAATCCTACTCAACGGGTAGTCCTTACATCACACTTACTTAAATTAGTCAAGTACCATCTCAAAAGCTTACATAGTCAAAAATATGATCAGGTTTCCAAACTGATCCTCACCACTCTTTCCAATACTCCCCTGTAACCATTCACAGTCCATTATCTTCCTACAATATCTCCTAACAAGATGGTATAATCGGTCAGCCCGAATAAGTTACGAGCTTACATAATATACTAAATACGTCGCATGCCACATCCTATTAAGGAAGTGGGTATCCGCTCTATCACGAGCAACCAATCGTAATGCACTCACGCATGGCAAAACTGCACTTTCAACAAACATGAAACAACACAAAGTACCGCTATCTAAATACAAATCACCTAATAACTAGAGTGATCCGTCATAACCACTAATACAAAAAGAAACTTTCCTTATCATAATCGTCACTAACCGATACTATCCGGTTTAGTGATATACACAAGACTACTAATCCAAACCTCATATACCCTACGCACCTCCTCTGGGCTCCTGCCCTCTCTTCCTACCGTCAACAACCTCAGCCAACTCTAATCGTGCACGTCTCTCCTCAACAAGCTATAACCGTAAATCCTGGTTCTCTCCCTGCACATCACTGATGGCATGCCACAGAGCTGCTCTCTGTGCATCCGTCTGACCTACCCAATCCTTAAGGGTTAACACTGGCCTCTATATCGCTCCAAATGTCACTACGACCCTCTCTTGCTCGTACCTCAAACTCCTAAACCGATACCTCTGAGAGAAAATTTCCTCCTTAACCGCCCCCGACCTAGCGAATAACTCTCTTATGTCCCTATCGTACCTCTCAAACAGAGCACGCGATAATTCCTCCAATCGTACTGCGTGATCACTAATCAATCCCCCTACATCTGAACTTGAGCTCCCAGCTCCGTCAGAAATCCTTCAGTCTCCAACGCAGCGTGGAAAGCTACAGGGAGAGTAGGTAACAGTCAAAAGTTGTCATATGTGATGAACCTAGGTGATGGAACCAATCAATGGAGAGGGAGAAATAGGAAGGACAATGTCACTCGGGCGAAGGTGGTGTATGTACAGGTGGTGCTGGTGGTGGGTAATCAGGAATATCAATATAAATCATACCGTCCTCTGGGTCTGTCCATGTGGTAAGTGTAGACTGTCTAAATGCTGACACCCTCTCAGGTCTCTCGAACACTGGTGCCGATCCAAAACCATGTCCGACCTCAAACATACTGTATACATTACTCTCTTCTAATGCCAACTCTCGACGTCTCAACGCTCCATACCCAAGCCCTAAAGGCGTACTTACGGTCGTCCCCATAACCAGAGTTGTCTGCTGCTGACCCCCAAGTATAGCCTCCTCTTCCTCTAAACCAAGTCCATCACTCTCTACACTATGACCCTCGTCGTCTATACCACGACTCTCATCATCCCTACCATGACCCTCATCATCTAAACCATAACCCTTATCATCCATACTGGGGCTCTCGACCCCCGCAGTAAGACCCTCGTCCTCCGCAGCGGGATCCTCATCCTCTGCAGCAGGACCCTCGTCCTCTGCGTCCTTACTCACACGGTCAGGATCCATACTCTCCTCTATCTCCTCATCCTCCTCATCATCATCCTCCTCACTATCCTCTACTAACTCAGACGTACCCCGATAACGCTTCCTCAAAGAAGGCCCTGGTGTGCGCACACAGATGGCAAACTCTCTCAAGAGGACCGAAAACCGGGGGGGGGGGGGGGGGGGGGGGGGGGGGGTCTTACGGAGCGCGAACTCAGACATAGCTGCCACCTCTGCCATACTGGCAGAGAGGCCCGATGACATCGCATGTGGAACGCGCACAGCCATACGTGCGGTCCTGCGAAGAATAGGAACCGAAATGGGTGGGGTACTCTTAAATAGTGGTATGGGTGGTGCTATAGCAAGGGGTGACTCAGGTGTCTCAGTATCGGTGGGGTCCTCGAAAGGCTCGGACTCAGTGTCCGTCCCATCCAAATAAACCTACCTAATGGCCTCATAAGGATCATCAGGAAGTGGCACGGGCACTCGGGAGCTCTGAGCTCCGTCAGCCTGGGTGGAACTCTCCGGGTCAACATACACTGGGTCGACATCTTGTGATAACACGGTAAAAGGGTATAAGTACAAAATATTTTTATCCAAATTATCAGCATCATTATTGCTTACATATACAAACCACCATAATGTTTGAAATTAGACGTCCGTAACCGTATATATACATATATATATATATATATATATATATATATATATATATATATATATATATATCCCTATATATATTAAATATAACGGAAAAATACGAACAACAATCACCGACCAGGTTCGATACCGAACGGGCACAACTGGTCAACACATAAAACACATAATCCACCAAAGCATATTTCCAAATCACATCGCTACCAGCGACTATCCACAAAATTTCTCAAGGCAACACGCACTACACTAAGGCAAGCATGGCCAACATCAAATAATCAATCATCGCTACCCGCGATGATTTTTACTTACATTCTCTAGGCATCGCACACTACTACTACTAAGGCAGCATGGCAATCCTAACATCAACACAATCTCAATCTTAACACTCACAAGTGTTCTTATCACTTTCCATCCTATCATTTTCAGGTGGTCACACTACTCACACTTCCCTTCCCTCCTCCTAACATAGCTTTAGAAAACTAACCCCATCATTTCATCGTCCTTCCTGAATTAAGCATAGTTGATCAGGCTATGCGTAATTTAGGAATAATACCATGAACTGCTCGGGTTATTCAACTTTCGCCATGTTCGAGGTTTTACTAAAAACGGACTTCACTTTCTGGTTATAGTTGCGCTTTTTATTTTATAAAAACCGGCATTCTCTATAACCTTGGCTCTGATACCAATCTGTCACACCCCGTCAATGGCGGAAACACGGGATGCGACGATACCATTCATCGCACAAGATACAAGATCATACACTTTATAATTTACATTCATAAAACTGAAGTTTACAAAACTTTACAGGTTAAAAACTTAACATAATTCCAAAACCACGTCCATCTCTACCCAGTCCCCTTGGGTTACATCTTTTCTCTTCCAACACCAATCACATACCTTTGATTTGACACACCTGAAAATGATACTCGAAAACGTCAACAATAATGTTGGTGAGCTCGTAGGTTTGACCTTAAACCCAAAAGCTGTGCCAATACTTCAACAGTGGACAATAGTGCTATATGACAGTGAATATATGCAAACAACTCTAGCATCGCCGCTAATCAATAACCATATGTCACTTACGCACCTAAAGGGCCTACCAGCTGGAGCACTAAAATTAGGGCAGGACCACACACAAACCTGGGTAGGCGTACCCATCCGCTCCAATAATCTCACAAATACTGGGTAGGCGTACCCATCCGATCCAATAATCTCACAAACACTGGGTAGGCGTACCCATCCGATCCAAACAATCATGCATCACATAATATTCACATAGCAGTCATAAGCACATAACTTGTCCCAAAAACAAAACCACATTTCGCACAGATCAATTCAAAACATTTCAAAACACATTTGAGTATCATTTTCCCCCAACGAAAAAAATTAAAAAGTAGGGGCTTTTTTTTTTAAACGGGAAAAAACAAAAAAAAAAAAAAAAAAACCCCCTCACCTCAATCAGCAATCACAATCAACCGCACAGTCTCAAAAGGCAAAGCACAATCACTCTCTACGCAAGCCCACAATGTACCCGACAACGACCTAATATATACTCACTATATCAATACTCGTACAAAATTATCTTATTGTACAAGTGTTGTCTATAACGCACCAAATTCTCATTTTTATCCCAAAATCCCATTTTAAATTCATAACATTCCAAACTCGTTAACTCATAACGTTAACTTATCACAAAAACTGTTGTCTTATTACCAAGACTTTATCTCATTATCAACACTTTATCTCATTTTATGGTTGTGTGGTGATTACGCGAAAACGACTAAAAAATACTTGGGAAAAACACGACACCAATATAATACGGCTCAAACACCTCAATCCGTTAAACGGCACAATCGATCAAAATACTCCGCGAAAAATTGACGAAAGAATGAGCAAGAGTTCAAAGCCAAAGCTAAATAATCCATACTTTCGAAATTGATACAATATATATATATATATATATATATATATATATATATATATATATATATATATATATATATCTATAACATATATATGGGGCTAACTATGACTGGATTAATATGAATTAGTGACATGGCGCCACCTCAAAGATGACATGGCACAAAGTTTATGGCATGGAACATATAGTTTATGACATGGCACACATGATTTTTTCTTCAATGCCACATCAACGATGACATGTCAACTAAAATGGCATTAATTTTCGAAATTAGTTAAAAAATTAGTCCATGACAAGGTTTGAACTTGTGACCTATGGTTAATAGGCAACAAAATTAACCAACTTAGCCAAGCCACCATTTGTGTTTTACTATACAAAACAATCATGATATCTTCTAAAAATTTAACTTAATCTAGAATCATCCTATCCTTTTGACAAAAACCTAATATCAAAAACCTATTCTTCACGTTTCATATTTAATTAGCCTAATCAGATCCCTTCATGATAGACATCTACAATGGAGGCAAAAAAAAATTGGTCTCATCATCTTAAATCAAGGTTAATTTATCCAGCAAATAGCTTTACAATTATTATGGTTGCTAACATAGTTTCATTCATGTTTAGCTGTTTTTTGTTTCCGTTAAACGATTAACCATATGACAACTTTTGTATGTTTAATTTGCTGCAACATAGTTAATTTGCTTATGCATGGAAATATAATACTTTGATATTGTTTTTTGTCTTATTATGATTGTTATTAGGTAAGCAAGTTTGGTCTCAAATAATTGTACCATACATTGTACGTTATAAGAGGTCCTATTGGTTAATATCATTCATCTTTCATTTTTTATGGTTTGGAAACATTATTATTTTGGTTAATCTCAGATTGCATAATTTATGTAACTATTTTCTTTTGAATTTTCAGACAGTGTTGATCTCTTCCCTGTTGCAAGTTCGACAACTTTTTTCACTGACATGCATCATCTTCTCAAAATAATCGCTGTTGGGAATCTTCGTTCTGCGTGTGATCATCGACTAAGATTTCTTGAGGAGGTGATGTTTTATGGTTTTCTTTAGTTTGTTCATGTAATCATTAACTTGGTTTTATCGTTGTGTCCTCATACTAAATACCATGCAGAAATTACGTCTTCATCTGTTAGTGAACGCATATATTGAGTTTTTAGCTCAAAAAGGTGCACCCCATCGCGACTTCTACAATATCAGAAAAGTTGACACCCATGTCCATCATTCCGCTTGCATGAACCAATAGCACCTTCTGTGCTTCATTAAATCAAAATTAAGGAAAGAACCAGTTATACTCCTTTTTATAATGATTTGAATTAGAAATTTATTTGCTTAAAGTGAATAACATAATTTTATGCAGGTTGTGATATTTCGTGATGGACAATATCTTACACTGAAAGAAGTTTTCAAGAGTTTGGACTTAACCGCTTTGTTGTAAACTGTATAAATTGAAATTTAGTACCATAAAGTGCTATTCTCGTGACTACAATTTATACTTCAGGTATGAACTAAATGTTGACTTATTTGATGTTCATGCGGATAAGAGAATGTTTTTAACTTAGCTGTTGGTGTCGGTTTTAAAGATGCTTGCATCCCAAAACCATCTTCTTCATCGGTAGAGTTAATGGGGCGATAAAGATCCTTCGGTTTTTAATATGTCGATCACGGAAGTATTCCATGGAGAGTACCAAGTAACAAATGGTCTTCCTGCTTTAAGAGCATCCAAAATCATGAAAGTAAGCTTTTCTTGGGTGGACACCCATAATTACCTTGAAAGACAAATTCAATATATTCCTTTGAGGATATAAATTCAGTAGTATTTTCAGTTTCTAATTATTTGTGGTTAACAATATACTATGTCTTTAATTAGAATCATTGGAAAAAGTTCATTGTGGAAATACTCAACGAAGTACGTTTGTTCAATATACTTAATTATTTTGAAGTCTTATTACTTACATGCGACAAGTTCTTCTCTGATTCATTCCAATTTCTGATGTTACTTTTCTAGCCTCAACCTCAACAACATGGCTGATGGTTTAGTTGCTGGTTCATTGGATCTTTTGACTATGTTACTCAAGGTAAGCTATAAGGTTTACTTAGATACCATCTCTCTGTATCTTTCATTGAACTTAAATGTATAAGCCTGTCTCCCTATTCGTGTCCCTGTCTCTCCTGAAATTATCGAGTATGTTTGTTTCTTTTAATCTCCTTAATTTTATGTTTTTTATTTAACGTTTTTGTTGAATTTTGTTAGGGCGCATCCTGTGTACAGAGCTCTACAAGAGATATTGAACCGTACCTTTTTAAATTTATACGCTCTTGACCAGGCGTTACTCGTCTCTGATTCTAAGGGAGGCCATGTATGTACACTTTTTGTCTTTCTCAATTTACTATTATTCTTAACAATGTAGTATTTGCGTTTTTGTTCTCGACTATAATTAGTGAACCTAAATGTGGTGTTCAATAATCTGTATGTACATATTTTTATAAGTGTTTCATAACTTCGGTTACCTATGTGAATAGTTTGATAAACTAAGTGAACAAAAATGCAAAGTTAAGTAGCTTTCGTTGTTTTCTTATAAGGCCGTATTCTTCTTCTTCTTCTTTTAGTTTTAGCGATCACCTTCAAATCCTGACCTTTAGTTTAACGATTGACGTGCCGGAGCCTCAAACAATTGCTACTACTTTACACCTTCAACGTATGGCTTTGATCTCCTCTTTCTATACAAGCTTACATAATGAGTTTCATATGTTGTTTTAATTGCTTTCCGGTATGTACGAAGTTGAATCATAGATGCTCTGCTTTGAATGTTTATTATAGATGCTACTGATGAGTGGGCTTAGTCGTAATGCATTGGAGGACCTATCATCTGAATGAAGCTACGAGGATCGCATTCCCCATCTTTGCAATATGCTTAGATTTGCTTTTCTCAAGGACGGGAGCTCTTTAATGGCAATTGGAGTAGTATGCTGATATGCTTGGAAATTTTCATTTCAATTTTGGACCTGTCATTCCTTGCTAGGTTTATAAGTGAACTCACTTTTGGTACGATACTTGGATTTAAAAAAATTACCTTTGCAGATTCACTATGACAGAGTCAGAAAAAAATGGACGTTTTAGTCATAAGGAAGTCACTGTACTCTATATTCCTGATTTGTCGGATTGCTTACCTTCAATAGATGCATGGAGAGATCAGTGGCTTTCGAGCAAGAAGGCTATTGCGGAGCGAGAACGCCTGCAAGCTCTTAAAGGAGAGGTATACTGTTGTATACATTACCTCTGTACAAATAATATACAAGTTACCAAAGAGATTGTAGAAGAGTCCAGCAACCTGTTTTCAAGGGTTTTTCTGATACTAACTTTATCTCTTTTTATTTTAATCTTTCAGAAATTGAATCAAAAGAAGGAAGCTCCTAAAAGTAAAGCTTGTTAAAAAGTCGATTTGGAAGCTATCATTTTTGCTTATTGTTACTGTAATTTTGGCTTACGTGGACGTTTTGCTTCTGAGCAGACAAGGAGCCTGGGACGACAAAAGATTTGAAAAAGGTTGATAAAGCAGATAAAAAGAAAGTGGCCGGATCGAATTCAAAAGTTAATGAGAAAGGAAAATCTGGCACCAAAGATAAAGCAAAGGAAGCTGTAAAAGATGACAAAACTAATGCAGTAATTGAGAAGAAAGAAGGGGCTGAGATAGTCGGTGAAGGCAGTAATGTTGCAGATGCTGAAACCGCCGATCAGATACGTGTCTTATATAACTTAAGACACTCCTTGGCTGTTTTTATCATAGGTTGGTTAATTTCATCCAACTTCAACTTATTTGACTTCCGCACCACTCACGTATCTTTTTGTTACTCTTTAGTTTTATATGGAGATTGATAAATTCGGGAAAACCATGTCGCCGTCTTCAGAGAAGTCGTTTGCTTCATTGCTAATCACTTTAAATGATTGCATCTCAAAACTAGAAGCATCTATTTATGCTATTGGTGTAGTACCAATATTTTTTTAATTAAATACAAGTAGTTGATCATTGGATCGTTTAACTGTTTAACTAATCTCACTTAAACATCTGTAGGTTGGCTATTTGTCATTTGACAAACTAAACAATTATAGGGACCTGATGTAAATACCTGAGATGATCAATGGTCTGACTTATTGCAAGTTTCTTCCTCTATGAAGGGTCAGGTGGGATGTTACTCATTTTCAAATTTGTGAACATTTCAATACTCAAGTGTTTACCGTTTCGAAGATATTCATATTTGTTTATGTAAATGCATGAAATTAAAGATTATATTTTGGGTCGTTTGTTTGCTTATGGGGCACTTGCACGATCAGGAAGACTAGAACAAAGTGTTTATTGTAACATTTCTCATTTTCGTGTCATTGTACGACTATAATAATGATCACTATTTATTTTAGGCCGATACGCGCTTACTTTTAAATGTTTACTTTTAAAGCTAAACCGCGTAGACTAGAAATAATCAATGAATGTAAACGGTCACCAAATAAATTAAGGTTTACATCAACCAAGTAAGGAATAATTATTTTGAGAATAATTATGTACTTTGCGTATTTTATTTTTATTGGTCACGTAAAAGGGTTACGTTTCGCGATAAAATACATTTGGACGCACCCCGGAAATACCTAGACTTACCTAGACTCAAACCAATACCCACTTTGAAAGCCTAAACACAAAATTTAATCAAGTCTTGTGTTTAGATCCCTTTAATGCCGAATGTGGGCAAGTAACTTGCATAAAAATCGTCCTTGGTGATTTATGTACTAGCAAATCAACCTAATAATCCTAACAAGTACATGTACATCCATGATCTAATTAATGTGTGTCCTAATGGTTCCCTAATGATCTTTGACACAATGGATATTAACCTATTGCTCCTTTTTCCTCTCTTGATGTCGCGGTTAATCCTCACAAACACACAAACCCATAAGATTTCCTAGCTAAACATAATCTTGTACATCCCCTAGGTAATTAAAACATGTACTAAGGTAGTTTAACTCAAAACCATGTGTGATCAACTAGAAGTCCTCTAAACCACTTCTCTAGGGCACGATTTCGGTTTGGGTGTGAACTAGGGAAGTTAACTAGATTTCTTACCTATAAATATCACTCCCTAACTCACTTAATACATTTCCAAAACTCTTAAACTCTCTCAAAGCTTAAACTCTCTTCATTTTCCCTTTATTTCATTCGGCTTATTGAATAACCGAACCATACACGGCCCACAACTCATTCTAAGGTTGCAAGGTACATTTAAGATCGAGTATAAGGGTATCAAGAGGAAACACGAGCTAAGGAATTGGGTATACAAGCTTTGGAGCTTAGGTTATATACGTTTGGGGTGTAAACATAACGGGTTTGCTTCACAATCCAAAACCAAGACTCTAGGACCCTTTGTAAGTCATGACTAAGCTTCCCATGTCATTTTTCCTTTCGTTACTTTTATAATGTAGTTAATATGTCACGTAAATCTTGGTTGAGCAACGCACTTGGACAAGAACATGCATGGCTCGACTCATGTATGGTCACGCACCCGTATTAAACGAATAAGACCTTGTGTAGTGCTATCATGATTAAAATACGGTTAACTAACGAGTATGGATTAAGTCTTTCATAAAAATACACGAATGAAAACTATAGAGATCATGGGTTCGTTTTTATAATGAAACCACACGTAAACTTTCGTTGTAAGCACGACACTATGGCTTAGGAACGTATACACGACGCATCTAAACGTTTGCATGTAAAACGCGACGTGTACATAAGTTAAATATACGACATATAGTTACTAGGGCTAATTGGTTCGAAACCCACATGTTCCTAGAAGGGTAACGAGCCACAATGGGTTCGTGTAATCATAACATACTCACGAATTGGGCCCAACCGGCCCAACAGCCCAAAAGGGTGGGACCCGTAGCTTATTATAAGCTCATTCGAGCTTATTGTGAGACTAGAGAGCTTATAAGACTTGAAACATAACAAACATACCTTAAGCAAACCCCTAATGGGTCAAATTAGTCCAAAAGCCCACGGAACAAAATCAAACGGGCCCAATAAGCTGACCCGGGGGCCCACAACTTATTCATAAGCTCTACGAGCTTATTAATAGTCCTATGAGCTTATTGAAAACTAATATAGGCCCTTAGTACCTTTAAAAACCAAACGGATCCTTATTGGGCTTGTTAGCCCATTTCCGAGACCACTACAAAGCCATAAGCCACAGATAAGCTTCCACAGCTTATTTGTGAGCTTAATTAGATTATAAACTTTATAATGACCCTAGAAAGGTTATTGGACCCAAAATAATTAAGCCCAAACGTTTAAAACTCTTACCGGGCCCAATAAGCCCACTTACTAGCTTAACGGCTTATAGAATAAGCTCACACTTAAGAACAACTTAACCAGCCTCCAATGAGCTTATTGACTTAGTAAAATAAGTTAAAATCAATGAGGAAACCATAATGGGCCTTATTGATA
>BQNB010154544.1:0-15503 GCA_026074375.1 Tanacetum coccineum | reverse complement strand
AAAAGATTAGCAAATTTTAATTCATTTACTTTAAGGAGAAAGCTAAGATATAAAACCGGTCGGGTCAAAATTTACTTTTAGAACTTGACCAAGCTAAACAACATCCTTAAATACTTGAATTAGAAACTTAAATTTGAAGTTTAAAATCAATTTAAAGAACCAAAAGGTTCTTGGCAGTACTAACTTGTTAGTACTGCCTTGAACCAAACACCCCTTTAAATTGCTCAAACCCATATTAAGCTTTTAAAATTAAGAATTAAGGCTTAAACTTTAAATACCAGATGGTGACCAGCTTATAATAGACCTAATAAGCAAATTTCAACAATCTAATAAGCTTAAGCAATAAGACAACAGATTATGCAAATTTTTTTGGTTTTTTTAACTGTTTTATATCAAATATATTTAAACGAAGATTTATACTAAAAACTAAACACAATAAGCATCAAATGACTATAATAAGCAATAATAAGCTAATATAAACAACAATAAGCTATTATTAAGCATAAATAAGCTAAATTGCAAAATTAAGCTATAAAATGGAAATGAAGAACTTACTAAAGCCTTTGCACAAACAAGGCTTATTAATTGCTCAAGGAGCTACTCTACAAAGCTCCAGCTTATCTAGGATAAGCTGGTGAGGTCTTGGAAGCCCATCCAAGTCTGGCTTCCCTTCCAAAAATAAGCTGAGGTATATTTGGGGTGGATTTTGAGTAACAATAAGCTCAGTTAAGCTTTGAGAGCTTAACTGAGTATATAGCTAGCTTATTAGTAAGATTTAAGAGCTTATTAGTTTGAAACAAAGCTTAATTAAACTTATAGAACATTAAGGTGAAAACATAAATTGAACATTAACAATAAGAAATTGAAATTTTATTGATTAACTGAATTGAGTACAAGCTTTTAAAAACATTACATTTAAAACTTTAAGCTAAACAAATACAATAAGCTAAAATATCTAAAATAAGCTAATTATACACTACTTGCTACTCTAGATGTCTAAATCTGTGTGTGAGGCTCTCTTTATATAGGAGAGGAACGAAGCTTCTAGGTCCTTAGACGCTCCCCCACTTCTAATCTTGGCCCTTCATTCTCTGATTGCTCTCCACGCATTTGATCTAGACCGTTCTTTGCCTTACACGTCCCATCCTCCAATCAAATTCGTTGGGATCGCCAACGTGGATTAGTAAGGTGTCAGTGGTGTCAGAGGAAGGCTTCTAGAAGAAATAGAGAGTGTGGGATTGGCTAAATTACCCTGCGTTGAGTGAAAGGTGAAAAAGGAGGGAAAAGGAGAAGGAGGATGAACAGTATTTTATTTTGACTGTGTTTGACTCCTTTGACTTGTTGACCCGTCCTTTTATGTGTTGACTTGGGCTTTTATAAATCCTTTGGGTTAGGACTGGATATAATATGGATTGGGTAAATGGATTTGGATTTTGGATTTTGGTTTTTGTTAATGGATTAAGGTTTATGTTATAAGGTATACATCATAACGGGCTGACCCGACCCAATAAAATGAGCCCGGGTTAGTTCATAGAACATGGGTACGCCTTCGGCCTCGGTTTCTTGTACTCTTTCCATCTCGTGTTCGTTTTTGTCCGGTTTTTGGCTCTTTTCATGTGATTTTTGTAATATCCGTACCTACATGATAATCACCTTTTTAGGGGTAATTATATATCAAATAGTATAATAAAATATCAAATATAAAATCCCCGCAAGTCAACCTAGTCAACCCTTTAGGAAAAAGGTCAACAAACTCACGGGTATGATATAAATGATTCCGGGCAAGTGATCATTCGGGTCGTTCTCCCAAGGAGGTATGCAATGGAAAGTCGAGAGTCGGTTTGATATTTGATGCTTGAATATAACAAGGCTTTGAATGGGTTTTCTAATTCTACGGGAAAAAGCAATTAAAAGGCAAGCTAAACTAAAAACGAAAGCAAATACGAAATTAAAAACGTTAACGTGAATCCTAAAAAAACGAACGTGACTTAAAACCTAAATTATCAAAATTTAATCCTAAAATGATTTTTTAACTTTTTATAAATCCTAAATGACTAAAATGCAAGAACAAATAAAGGAAACCCTAAAACATAAGCAATTAAGGTAAAAAAAACAAAGAAAAACGAGAACGGGACCAAATCCCGTTCTTTAAAAAAACAAATTCTACAAATTTAACCCTACGAAATCAAAATTATTTTTCCTAAGTCCTAAATGATAAAAGAAAATTTTAAAAAAAAGAATTATATTCTTTTGACTTTTATTTAATTTTTTATGAATTAAAAACAGTTTTTATCTAAATTAAATATTAAAAATACTAAACTATTTATAAAAAATCTGAAAAAATTAAAAAAAGTAGCTTATACTATGAAGGATCTATGAAAAATAAAAACTAGACAGTTTGCTTAACGGATAAGCTGGAAATAAGCAAAATGAGCCGGATAAGCTAAAAAGACTAAAAGGGGTTAAGTAATAAATGGTGCACCAAATGACCAGATGGCCCTACTGGTGCTGGTGGTTAGTGTGTGTTGTTTGGGGCGTGTGTGTGCAAAGGGAGAGGTCACAGGTTCGACCCGTGTGGCCTCTCCTTTTTAACAAACCATTTTTTTTAATTTTATTTTTTAAAAACTTATAACTGAAATAACAACTTTAAAAAGAAACTTTTCTCAAACTTAAAAAATTAAGCAATAAAAAGGTAAAAGAAAGTTGGCAATTTGCATATTTTTAACTAAGGACAAAAGGCTTATACTGAGGAGCTATTTTTAAGAACAATTACGCCACAATGTAAAGGCAAATAAGCAAAAGTAAATAATGAGCTACACCTAATAAGCTATGATAAGCAAAAATAAGCTAGGAAAATAAGCAAAAAGGCACTAAAAAGATATAAAAACAAATTACTAAATAAGACAGTTTAAAGGGCTAACACTACTTTTTAAGCTAATTTTTAAAACCTAAAGAGCTAAAGAAATAAACTATGAAAAACATATTAAGACTAGGACACACAGAATACCAACAAGCTAAGAAAAACAGATAATAAGCTAAGCAATTAAGCTAAGAAAAGACTTAAAGACAGTGGGAGACTTCACTAGAATTTTGGCTTTTAAGGTTTTAAGGGTCAAAAGGCCAACTGCAGCCCATCCTAACAGCTACTAAAAGCTAGTTTAAACCACTAAAAACCAAAAACAGATTAAGCTCATGTGGGCCTGACTTATGCTCAAAAAATCCAGACACTAACTTAAACTAAACTAACCTAAAGATTGATCATAAATTTCACTAAAATCTGACCCATTCTTTGAATTTGAAAACTGTTTTGACCCATTGCTTGATTGATTTGGCCTAAAAATCTAAATGGTGTTTTCCAAACCACAAATCACTTAAAATAGATGTTGAATGATGCAAATGAAACACAACTTAAGCATGAAAATCATACTTCTAGTAAACTTTTATAAAATTCATTAGATAAGCAGTTTTAAAAGAACAAAAGACTAGTAAACTTAAAATTTTGATAAAAACACTACAAAAATTAATAAGACCTCATTAAAACTAATACTTAGACTGAATTTAAGCTTAACAAATCTAAAATCTTAACCAAAGTAAGCCTGCACATAACTCTTATCATGAAATGAGCTATCCCAAACACTCCTTTAAAAAACCTTAGATTTGTATATAGAACTTATTTAAGTCTGAATTTTAAGCTAAATCTAAGTTACCAGATTATTACTAAGTTCTAAAAAGACCTAATAAGCAATTTCAAACCATAGAAAAGACACTATTATTAATAAGATAAATCCCAAATAAGCCAGTTTTTTGGCTAAAATTGACAGTTAAGACTAAACCTTAAACAAAGAATATTTAGACTTTAAGCATGCATGATTAAGCAATAAACAACAATAATAAGCAGTAATAAACATTAATAAGTAGTAAATAAGTAAGCAAGCAATAAGCAGATAAGCATTTTAGCAATTAAGCACTTAGGGAAGATTTAAAGAGAAAGCAAGTTATACCTTATTCCCTTGCTCAAAACAGGAATGAATGACACTAATAAGCTCTAACCTACCCAGCTTATTTGAAATAAGCAGTCCTAGTAACCCTATAAGCTCTTCTATGGCAAGCTTATCATCCAAAAGTGCTCAAACAGGAAACTATAATAATGAAAAGTAAAAAACCCACAAAACTATTGATAAGCTTATATGAGCATCAACAGAATTCTATAAGCTTACAAAGCTTATAGAAATGATAAGTGAATAACAATAAGAGCTTGAATGCATAAAGATTAAAAAAGACAGAATTGCATAAACATAAAAACTGAATTTTTCATTAACTAAATGAGGATTACAAGACTTTTTAAAGTAAAGTGACAGAATAAAAATATTAAAAATAAAATTATACTACTCCTAAAAATTACCCCTCTTTTACATATGAAATCCTAAGCCTATTTATAGAAAGTACTAGGTCTTGAGCTGTGCTTTTGTGTTTTGTTGTGGAGAGAGGCTTTCACAGAGGGACTTCATCACAGCCATCCATTTAGCTTGCTCTCTAAGTCCTTTAATCTCAACCCTTCAATTTTTGTTTTCTTCCTTTAACCCAATAAGAATTTGAGGGATTTCCAAGGTGGATTGATAGTCTTATGAAGTGTGGTTATGTTGGAAAGGGATGGTTTGTCTATGGGTGCATAAGTCGAGGGGTGGGGGATGATGAATAGTGACAGACGGGAAATGGGGATTTTTAGTTTTTGTTATAACAGGGTTAGGGGTGTATAAAGGGTAGAGGACCACGGTGTAAAGGAGTTTGTGGTAAAGGGGTGATCAATGTTAGGGGAATTAATACTTTTGGTCCCTGAGTTTGTGAGGTTGTTGCATCGTTAGTCCTTTTGGACTAACAATGTTAGTCCTTAAGGACTAACGATGAAAGGGGTTTAATGGTGTTATGGGGTAATGGGTTAATGACAGTTAAGTGGGGTTTGGGCCAAGGTTACTTGGGCCGGTTGTTTTATAAAAGGGGTTTGGGCTTGGACTTTTTAATAAAGGCTTAAAATAGTTTTAGGCTTTATTAATTGTAGTGGGCTGACCCGGCCCACTAAAATTGGTACGGGTTGGCCCACTTTGACTTTGGCTTTTCATGCTCTTTTATTCCGTGCTCGGTTTTGCTTTAATTTTTGTCCTGTTTATCTTAGATATCCGTTACACATACAGCAATACACATGATGGCAAAACAAGCAAATAATGGCCTTTTATTCCTGTTTTTGGTAATTTTAGACTCGTTTTTAAGGTAAAACGGATGGTGTAATTAAGCAATTACCACTACAAACATCATAAAGACAAAATATACAATATTCCAATGCTTAATATATTCATTTTTCATCATTAACGATTAATTGATATAAAAAAACGTATAATTGTTTTCACCGCTTTATCAAAAATTCCCCAAAATAAGTGATTTGTCGTGTCCTCTCGCAATGTAATATACCTCTAAAACCAAATACTCAAAACAATCCCCAAACTAATACTTTGAAAAGTAGCAAAGTCTTTTTGTGGGAGAATTAAGAACTCACAATTTTAAAAAACACCCCGATTTCCCATTTTTCTCAAATTTTCCATCTTTTTTATGATTTTCATAATTTTTCCAACATACAACTTATCAATGGTATGACATAAAGTATAGCTATCCATTTATTCATTGATAACTTAAGGAGTCACGAACAAAATGCACAAAAGTGGTCCAATTGGGATAAATTTATCGTCCCCGACTTTCACTTCTCCAAGCCAAGCTTAAAAACAAGATCATTGTAAAATACAAGTTATGATGCTAACAGACTACTCATAAAGCTAAAAGTGTATTACATCCCCTCCTTATTCCTAATTTTGTATCTCAAGATTTTATTTAAGTCATATACCCGAAGGCTCTTTAAACTTTATTTTGATACTTATTAATTCAAAAAATAAAGTGTAACGATTAAAACGCAATAATTAGCTCCTAGACCTTTCAAAAGATCAAATGTCATCAAGAATGAAGTCCACATTGAGGCAACCAAAATTTAGTTTTTATTAGGCTACTTAGGTTCCATTCATTGTCAATACCAAAGGCTCTTAAGGAACATTAAATTGAACAATCTCATTTGCACCATATACCCCAAGAGGCTCTTTTAAGGTACAAACAAGAACAAAATTAAAGCACAATATCCATCCCATATACCCTTAGGTTTCAAAACAGAAAACAAGGCAACATTGAGCTTATTTTTCAGCAAGCAAACAGAACCTTATGGCTTATTGACTTGAAAATCTTAAGATATTAAGCTAAAAACTACTTAAATCAACAATCAAAAATTATTTTGAAAATCAAATAAGCAAGGAAAAGGCTAATTGAAAAAGCTAATTATGCAGTTTAACTATTTTTTTGGTTTTTATGAAAAGACAAAGTATGACTTGCAGGCTTGAAAACAGATAAGTAAACAAGCTATAAAACTTAAAATAAGAACCAACCTATCTAGATTAACCTATGAACTAGTTGTGCACTTAATTTCAAATGCTAAAACTAACTAAAGCTACTTCAAATTTTAGAATAAAAAAGGCTTTTAAGCAGCTTAGCTTGTTGATGCAACTGACCAAAACACAAAATCAAATGATGCAGACCTAAAGACTTAGTTTCTATAACTTTTAAACACCTAAAACAAGAGTAAAATACTAGCAAAAGCAACAAGAATAAATCAAAGCACAAAGAGCATATGAACCTGAGTTTTATGAACTCAGATTTAAGCTAACAACACAAAATCCTTTTAGAACTTGACTAAGCTAAACAACATCCTTAAATCCTTGCCTTAGAAACTTAAATTTGAAGTTTAAAATCAATTTAAAGAACCAAAAGGTTCTTGGCAGTACTAACTCAAGTTAGTACTGCCTTGAACCAAATACCCCTTTAAATTGCTCAAACCCATATTAAGCTTTTAAAATTAAGAATCCGGGCTTAAACTTTAAATACCAGATGGTGACCAGCTTATAATAGACCTAATAAGCAAATTTCAACAATCTAATAAGCTTAAGCAATAAGACAACAGATTATGCTAATTTTTTTGGTTTTTTCAACTGTTTTATATCAAATATATTTAAACTAAGATTTATACTAAAAACTGAACACAATAAGCATCAAATGACTATAATAAGCAATAATAAGCTAATATAAACAATAATAAGCTATTATTAAGCAGAAATAAGCTAAATTTCAAAATTAAGCTATAAAATGGAAATTAAGAACTTACTAAAGACTTTGCACAAACAAGGCTTAGTAATGCTCAAGGATCTACTCTACAAAGCTCCAAGCTTATCTAGGATAAGCGGGAGAGGTCTTGGAAGCCATCCAAGGTCTGCTTCCCATTTCCAAACATAAACTGAGGAATTTGGGGTGGATTTGGAGTAAAACAATAACTGAGTTAAGCTGAGAGCTTAACAGAGTATATAGGCTAGCTTATTAGTAAGATTTAAGAGCTTGATTAGTTATGAAACAAAGCTAATTTGAACTTAATAGAACGAATTTGTTTTTTTTCTGGTTTTGCAGATTAAGGTGAAAACATGAATTGAACCATTGACAGATAAGAAATTGAATTTTATTGATTAAACCTGAATTGAGTACAGACTTTTAAAAACATAAACATTTAAGAACTTTTAAAGCTAAAACAAACTATAACAATAATCTAAAATATCTAAAATAAGCTAATGATAACAAAATTGCTACTCTAAGCTGTCTAAATCTGTGTGTGAGGATCTCTTTATATAGGAGGGGAACAAAGCTTCTAGGTCCTTAGACGCTCCCCCACTTCTAATCTTGGCCCTTCATTCTTTGATTGATCTCTACGCATTTGATCTAGACCGTTCTTTACCTTACACGTCCCATCCTCCAATCAAATTCGTTGGGATCGCCAACGTGGATTAGTAAGCGTCCATGTTGCCAGAGGATGGCTTCTAGAAAAATAGAGATGTGAGGATTGCTTACATTCACAATGCGTTGAGTGAAAGGTAAAAAATGAGGAAAAGGAAGAAGGGAGGATGAACAATATTTTATTTTTGACTTGTTTGACTCCTTTGACTTGTTAACCAACCCTCCTTTTATGTGTTGACTTTGGGCTTCTTCCAATAAAATCCTTTGGGACCGGGACTCTTGGATATAATATGGATTGGTAAATGGATTTGGATTTTGGTTATTGTTAATGGATTAAGGTTTATGCTATAAAAGGTATACATCATAAACCGGGCCTGACCTCGGCCCAGATAAAAATGAGACCGGGGGGGATAGTTCATAGAACATGGTACGCCTTCGGACCCTCGGTTTCTTGTACTCTTTTTCCGTCTCGTGTTCGTTTTTGTCCAATTTTTGGCTCTTTTCATGTGATTCTTGTAATATCCTACCACATGATAATCACCTTTTAGGGGTAATTATATATCAAATAGTATAATAAAATATCTCAATTAAAATCGCACGCAAGTCAACCTAGTCCAACTCTTTTAGGAAAAAAGGCAACAAACTCACGGTATGATAATAAATGATCCGGGCAATGATCATTCGGGTCGTTCTCCCAAGAGGCGGCAATGGAAAGTCGAGCAGTCGGTTTGATATTTGATGCCTTGAATATAACAAGGCTTTGAATGGTTTTTCTAATTCTACGAAAAAGCAATATGAAAAGCACAGCTAACAAAAAACGAAAGCAAATATACGAAATTAAAAACGTTAACGGGAAATAAAAACGAACGTGACTTAAAACCTAAATTATCAAAACTTAATCCTAAAATGATTTTTAACTTTTTATAAATCCTAAATGACTAAAATGCAAAATAAAATAAAGGAACCCCTCACAGCGCAAGCAATTTAAGGTTATAAAAATGACGAAAAACGAGAAACTGGGACCAAATCCCCGTTCTTTAAAAAAACAGAATTCACTAATTTTAACCTACACGAAAGCACAATTATTTTTCCTAAGTCCTAAATGATAAAAGAAAATTTTAAAAAAAAGAATTCTATTTTTTTGACTTTTATTTAATTTTTTATGAATTAAAAACAGTTTTTATCTAAATTAAATATTAAAAATACTAAACTATTTATAAAAAATCTGAAAAAATTACAAAAAGTAGCTTATACTATGAAGGATCTATGAAAAATAAAAACTAGACAGTTTGCTTAACGGATAAGCTGGAAATAAGCAAAATGAGCCGGATAAGCTAAAAAGACTAAAAGGGGTTAAGTAATAAATGGTGCACCAGATGGCCCTAACAGAGCTTGTGGTTAGTGTGTGTTGATTTTGGGCGTGGTGTGCATCAGGGAGAGTGTCACATCAGTTTTCGAGACCCCATGTGCCTCTCCTTTTTAACAAACCATTTTTTTTAATTTTATTTTTTAAAAACTTATAAAATAAGCTGAAATAACAAACTTTTAAAAAGAAACTTTTCTCAAACTTTAAAAATAAGCCAATAAAAAGGTAAAAGAAAAGTTGGCAATTTGCTTTTTTTTAACTAAGGACTAAAGGCTTAAACTGTGGGCTTATTTTAAGAACAATTAAGCACAATGTAAAGGCAAATAAGCAAAAGTAAATAATGAGCTACACCTAATAAGCTATGATAAGCAAAAATAAGCTAGGAAAATAAGCAAAAAGGCACTAAAAAGATATAAAAACAAATTACTAAATAAGACAGTTTAAAGGGCTAACACTACTTTTTAAGCTAATTTTTAAAACCTAAAGAGCTAAAGAAATAAACTATGAAAAACATATTAAGACTAGGATACACAGAATACCAACAAGCTAAGAAAAAGAGATAATAAGCTAAGCAATTAAGCTAAGAAAAGACTTAAAGACAGTGGGAGACTTCACTAGAATTTTGGCTTTTAAGGTTTTAAGGGTCAAAAGTCCAACTGCAGCCCATCCTAACAGCTACTAAAAGCTAGTTTAAACCACTAAAAACCAAAAACAGATTAAGCTCATGTGGCCATGAGCTTATGCTCAAAAATTCAGACACTAACTTAAACTTAAACTAACCTAAAGATGATCATAAATTTCACTAAAATCTGACCCATTCTTTGAATTTGAAAACTGTTTTGACCCATTGCTTGATTGATTTGGCCTAAAAAACTAAATGGTGTTTTCCAAACCATAAATCACTTAAAATAGATGTTGAATGATGCAAATGAAACACAACTTAAGCATGAAAATCATACTTCTAGTAAACTTTTATAAAATTCATCAGATAAGCAGTTTTAAAAGAACAAAAGACTAGTAAACTTAAATTTTTGATAAAAACACTATAAAAACTAATAAGACCTCATTAAAACTAATACTTAGACTGAATTTAAGCTTAACAAATCTAAAATCTTAACCAAAGTAAGCCTGCACATAACTCTTATTCATGAAATGAGCTTATCCCAAACACTCCTTTAAACCTTGGATTTGTATTATAGAACTTATTTAAGTCTGATTTTAAGCTAAATCTAAGATACCAGATTATTACTAAGTTTAAAAAGACCTAATAAGCAGATTTCAACCATAGATAAGCACTTTATAATAAGTAATCCAAATAAGCAGTTTTTTTGGCTAAAATATGACAGTTAAGACTAAACCTTAAACAAAGAAGATTTAGACTTTAAGCATGCATGATTAAGCAATAAACAACAATAATAAGCAGTAATAAACATTAATAAGCAGTAAATAAATAAGCAAGCAATAAGCAATAAGCAGTTTTAGCAATTAAGCACTTAGGGAAGATTTAAAGAGAAAGCAAGTTGTACCTTATTCCCTTGCTCAAAACAGGAAATGAATGACCCTAATAAGCTCTAACCTACCCAGCTTATTTGAAATAAGCAGTCTAGTAACCCTATAAGCTCTTCTATGGCAAGCTTATCATCCAAAAGTGCTCAAACAGGAAATCTTGAGTAATGAAAAGTAAAAACTCACAAAAGCTATTGGATAAGCTTATATGAGCATAACAGATTCTATAAGCTTACAAGAGCTTATAGAAATGATATGTGAACAACAATAAGCTTGAATGCATAAAGATTAAAAAAGACAGAATTGCATAAACATAAAAACTGAATTTTTCATTAACTAAATGAGGATTACAAGACTTTTTAAAGTAAAGTGACAGAATAAAAATATTAAAAATAAAATTATACTACTCCTAAAAATTACCCCTCTTTTACATATGAAATCCTAAGCCTATTTATAGAAAACACTAAGGTCTTGAGCTGTGCTTGTTGTGTTTTTGTTGTGAGAGGCTTTTCAGGGTCTTCATCACAGCCATCCATTTAGCTTGCTCTCCAAGTCCTTTAATCTCAACCCTTCAATTTTTGTTTTCTTCCTTTAACCCAATAAGAATTTGAGGGATTTCCAAGGTGGATTGATAGTCTTATGAAGTGTGGTTATGTTGGAAAGGGATGGTTTTGTCTATGGGTGCATAAGTCGAGGGGTGGGGGATGATGAATAGTGACAGACGGGAAATGGGTTTTTTAGTTTTTGTTATAACAGGGTTAGGGGTGTATAAAGGGGAGAAGGACCACGGGTGTAAAGGAGTTTGTGGTATAGGGGGTGATCATGTTAGGGGAATTAATACTTTTGGTCCCTGAGTTTGTGAGGTTGTTGCATCGTTAGTCCTTTTGGACTAACAATGTTAGTCCTTAAGGACTAACGATGAAAGGGGTTTAATGGTGTTATGGGGTAATGGGTTAATGACAGTTAAGTGGGGTTTGGGCCAAGGTTACTTGGGCCGGTTGTTTTATAAAAGGGGTTTGGGCTTGGACTTTTTAATAAAGGCTTAAAATAGTTTTAGGCTTTATTAATTGTAGTGGGCTGACCCGGCCTACTAAAATGGGTAAATGTGATAAAAACTATAAAATAATATTTTTCTACTACTTTTTATATTTAAAAACTATTCCTAAAATTAGTTTATAAAAGGCTAAAAATGAAAATTAAAATTTTAAAATGATAAAAATGATTTTAAACTTTGTAAACCTAAAACTATTTATTCTAAATCTAAAAACTATTTTTTTTGTATTTTTCTGATTAATTAAACTATTTTTAAGTGATTTTCTAAAATTTTAAATTAAGAAAATTAATGAAAAATGACAAATGACTTTAGAAAAATCTAAAAAATTCTACAAAAGTCCTAAATGTTATAAAGATCCTAGAAAAAATAAGCTGGTTAAGCCAGCTTATCGAATAAGCTACGAAAAAGCTTGAATAAGCTTCGAATTGGTTATAAGAAAAAAGGGTGAAAACGTGTATAAGTATATAGACTATGCAAGAACTAACGGAAAAGACCCAAGGGCACTAGTGATAGTGAGAGTGTGTGTAAAAACGTTTGGTGATAAGGGTAGAGGTCCTGGGTTCGAGCCTTGCTCACCTAGGGCTTCCCCTAATCTCAAATGTTTTTGTTTTTTCCATTTTTTATAACTTTTTAAAGAGCTTAAAAAAGCAACTTTTACAAAACTACTTTTTTTATAAATAAAAAATAAGCACTAAAATAAGCTGAAAAGGTTGACAGAATAAGCCTAAACTATACTAAGCCTAAAATGCTAACTGTTAAGCTATTTAAGCATTAAAAAGCAAACCAACAAGAGAAATAAGCAAAGACAGGTAATAAGCTATACTTAATAAGCAATTTTGAACATAAATAAGCAACTAAGATAAGCTAGAAAGACAGAATAATCAAAAAGCTATAAAACTTAGGAATTTTAAGCTAAAAGGCAATTAAGCTTAAATAAGCTCAAAACTGAAGGAATTAAGCTAAATTGGGCTTAAACTAACCTAATAAGCTAAACTAAACCTAGAATAAGCAAATACAATAAGCTAATAAGCCTAAATAAGCAAATTAGCTTTTTGGCCAAAACTGATAAGCAAAAAGCCTAAGGGGGACTTTTCTAGCTTATTTTTAAGCTAGAAAATAGATCCTTATAGCTTAGTGGCTTACACCACTAAAAAGAATGGCCAAATAGCTACAGTAAGCAACAAAGAAAAAACAGTTTGAAATTCAAATAAGCACTTAAAAAGTTCATGAAAAAGCTATCTCACACAGGTTCAATACTTAGAAATTTTTCTTAAACTTTTGCAAACTTCACAAATACAAGCTTTTAAGCTTAAAAATAAGCTAACAAATAGAACCTTATGAACTTATAACCCACAAACAAATTAAGATTTGACCTCAAAGAACAAGAATCAACAATCAAAAAGCATTTTGAAATTCACAATAATCCATAGAAAGCAAATGAAAAAGCTTTTTCTTCTTTTTTCAACACTTAGTTAAACAATTGACAGAATTGGTAAAAAACTACACTAACAAATGCAGGCTATTAGACTTGATTCCCAACTTGTTTTAACACATGCATAAACATAAAAACTTCTCAAAACTACAAGATTCAAAGTCCTAATCAAATAAGCAGATAAAATGAGCTATAAGCTCACAAATTCAAACCACAAATTCCTAAGACCTTAAAATTGAGATTTAATACTTAAAAACTTAAACAAACTGAATTTTTGGACCTACTTTTATCTAGTCTAAGTTGACTCAAAAGCATAAAGTTATTTTTAACCCATTTTGACCCATTTTAAAGCTTGACCCAAACACTCCTTTAAAAACTGTTTTGGCATTTTTAAAGAGATTAATGCTGATTTAAAGCACAAATTCAAGAGACCAAATATTAAATAAGTTAAACAAACAATATTAAGCAAATTTCAATAACCAATAAGCACTTAAATAAGCTAAAACAGATTGTGCAACTAAATAAGCTATTTAAGACAGAATTTAAGAAAACTTAAACAAATGATATCTAAACTATAAGCACGCATTCATAAGCATCAAATAACATAAACAAGCATAAATAAGCAGCAATATGCAAGAGATAAGCACAATAAGCAGTTTAATAGTAAAATAAGCTAAAACTTGGAAAAAAGAAACTTACAAAGGCCCTTGCTTAAATAGGGCAAATGAGCTCAAAAGAGCTTATCTACATGCTCTAGCTTATCTAAGATAAGCTAGTGGTGTCCATAAGGCCATCCAAATCCGGCTTATCATCTATTAAGCTGTGGTGTTTTTTGGTGTGATTTCTTTTTTTGGTTTTTCTTAAGTACTTAATAGTTTGAGTTACTTACTGAAAACAGGTTAGATAAAGGTTTAATAAAGAGCTTAATAAGAGCTTATGAAAGACTTTTAACAACTTTTCAACACAAATTTAAGAACAACAAATTTTAAGCTAAAACTGAAATTTCATTAATTCATAAAAAGAAACATTACAATATTTAAAAGATTACAATAAAAATTAACTAGGTGAAAAACTTAAAAACTAATTCTCTAACTGCCTCAAGGGCTTACAAATGAGCTCTATTTATACTAAGCAAATGAAGGTTCTAGGTGTGTGCTTTCTTTGTGAGAGCTCCTGCGGGTGTGTTTGTTGTGTGAGAGGGATCCAAAGACTCATCATAGCCATTGAAATTGAGTAGTGCCCAAGTCTTAAGATCATAGCCCTTCATTTCTTGTCCTGTTCCTTGGACGAATAGAAATGCTAAGGATTGCCAAGGTGGAAATAAGCCCATGTGAGGAGGGATAAGGTTGGCCGACAAGGGGGAGAAGAAAGGGGAACAATGTTGGTCTGGCATTTTGGCGGGTAGTGGAGAAGATGTATAGTGATTTGAGTTGCAAGGGAAAGGTTTGTGAAAAGGGCAAGTTTGGTCCCTCGTTTTATATGGTTGTATTGCAATCATAGTCATTGAGCTTTGCATCTTTGGCCCTTGAAGTTATATTGGTGTTTGCACCGTTAGTCCTTAAAGGACTAACGGTGTAAAGGTTAAGGGGTAACGGGATAACAACTTGTTATAAAGGGTTTGTATAACACCTCGTGTTTTAGGACAATGTACGACGTTAATAAAGTCACTATTTATTTTTTTGTTTGGGCCAGTTGGCCGGTTATAAAGGGTTTTGGGTTTTTAAATGTTTAAGGCTTATAAGACTTTTATATAAAAGCTTAATGGGCTGTCCCTGCCCATTAAATAGGTACGGGTTGGCCCATTAATTTTTTTTTTCGGTTTCGGCTCCGTCTTTGACTTTGACTTTTGTCGGGGTTGACTTTGACTTTTTGACTTTTGGCTCTGATTTTGACTTCTCTTCACGCTCTTTCCGTTCTCGTGCTCGGTTTTGTCATTTTTGGCTTTGTTTTTTTATTCTTTTCTTAGATATCCTTTACCTGCATAATATAAATGCAAAACATACAAATACAATGTATTTTTTGTACGTTTTTTGTCGTTTAAGTCCGTTTTTAATGGTCAAAGGTATGTGTAATTAAACACATACCATAATCCCCCATACTAAGATATTGCCATGTCCTCACGCAATGCTATAAGTAAACACTTAAGAAAACCAAGAATCTCGATCCTCAAAGGGAATGAAAGAATCAAAAGCTTTGAAAAGACCCGTTTTTACCATTTTTTACATATTTACACTAACTACCACTAATATTTTTGTATTTTTCCTTTTTCTTATTTTTTT
>BQNB010154543.1:0-15503 GCA_026074375.1 Tanacetum coccineum | reverse complement strand
ATTTTGTACTGTCAGTACAAATTACAACTAGCGGTACTAACTAATATAACTAACGGTACTAAGTCAGGAATGCATAATTCTTGACACTTACTTAAGTGATTTTACAACTTCATTTTTCGCTCATAAGACATAATGATTGGGGCAATTAATAAATCATACTTATCATAATACACTTTCACCCCCTAATTGACCCAATATCTTATCTTAATGGTTTATTTACCTTTTATAAAACTCGGTCTTAATACATAATAGATTCTCATCAAGTACACTCTATAATCATCAATATTATCAAAACGAAACAAAATGAAGAAAAATAAGTTATTATTTTCAATGTCATTCATGAAAATGTACACATCTTTATAGGAGATTTTTACTTGTTAAAATAATTAAAATAAAAAAATGAAAAAACTCCTAAAAATGTCACTAATTTCAAAAGTATAGAGTAATATTCCACTACTTTCACTATATTACAATTTTTTAGCATATTCATTAACTATGAATAGAAGAATAATTGCTATATGAATTCATGAAGGTTTTAAACTAATGAACCACAAAGAAATAATATGAGAATGAATAATTTTAAATTCAAAACACTTAAAATTAAACTAATAAATTAAGTGTCAAATTTAACATCACAAATAAGGTTATAGAATAAAATTATGAAACCAAACTCTCTATTAATAATAAAATTATTTTGGTTTCAACAAAAGAACTCATTCTTACTAGTGATTCATAACCTTATAAATAGCAACTCATTAGAATCCATGATATTCACTTAACACATGTTTTTAACATTTGTGAAAAATCTCTTTAAAGAACTTTTGAACATAAAACATTTTCTAAGACATTGTTTTGTTATAGAAATATTTTAAGATCATTAAATGCGTCTTTACTTAATTAGTCTACACATATAGAGAAACTTTGATTATCTTACTAAAGTTCTACAATTGAATAAGTTGATGGTCATAATGTAAGCTATAAAGATTATAGATCTCATCTTTATGGACAGTGGTAATCATAATTGTACTTATTAATATAGTTGATGTAAAAACGTCAAACTTAATAAGAAAAAATGTCATAATGAAATACATAAGAGATTACCGTATCCTTTTAACTTGGAAATCACATAAATGCTTACAAACACTATAAAATTGTAGACCTTAATGATGAGAATTTATTTAAAAGTGTACATTCACGTGTCATTATTGAGTATATAAAATTAAACTTTAGCATATAAACATGCCATTCGATCTTTCTGTAATCCTCATTAATGTGTCATTTTATCAACTGTGGAAGGTATGAGATGATCATATCATAATGCATGTTGCAATTCTTTATGACCATAGTAAACATTAGTTTACCCTTTTAAACATGTTTTAAATATTAGTGGTTACAAGAACTTATAAATGGTAATCTAAGCAAATGACTTGTACTTATGTACATAATGGACTATTCAAAATGAGAACTATATCAAATTATTAACATAAAAGTATAACTAACCATAAAGAAAATGTTAGTTATTGGAATCTAACCACATTACAAAATTAGGTTACATAAGAAGTTTGATGTAATTGTTAACTTCTCTTTGGTTCCATTAACAACACATTAATAACTTCTACATTTAATTATGCAAAATCAATCAACAATATACATCATCTTTGGGCAAAAATATTTGCTAACTAATTATTTAATTTGCATATATCAAATTATTAACATAAATTATAACTAACTAAAGGGCAAATGTTAGCTATTGGAATCTAACCACACCATAAATTTAGATTCACATAAGAAGTTTGATGTAATTGTTAACTTCTCGTTGGTTCCATTAACAACCCATTAATAACTTCTATATTTAATTATGCAAAATCAATCAACAAAATTCATCACCGTTGGGCATAAATATTTGCTAACTAATTATTTAATTTGCCAAATCACGTTCGGCGGTCAGAATTATGATTATCCTTTGGGCTAATCCACAATCCCGAGCACACCAACACGTAACTTAATATGACTTTATTTCACATAATTGTTTTGATTAAGTATTTTCCTTTGGGCCAACACTAACTTTGATAATTAGGTAGTCATAAGTATGACCGTTTATTCACTTAATTGTTTTAACTCGTAGCCTTCCGTTGGGCATGGCAACTAGTTTTGACAATTAAGTAGTCATAAGACATGTTAAACATAAATTTACAACCATGTCAGATAATGCTCTTTACTAATTAAATCATTATGAAAGAAAAACACTACAAAACTCATTGTTCAAAACTTATAAACAAGTTAGCAGTCATGTAATGTTTCTTTCTAAAACATATTGTAGAATACTCTCGATTAAATTGTCCACAAGTTATGACAAGATTGAGATTCTTTGTGTTTAACCAAACGTGATGGTCAAATATATTACATCCATAAGAAAACTTAGGCCAATCTATAAAATTTAATATTGGCTTAAAGTAAAACAAAATAAGTGTCACATCTCTTAATAAAAGAAAACAATCTTGAGTTATTTGTTTAAAGCTTATAAACAAGTTAGAGATACTTTGGGAGTTTACAATGTCTCTACATTATGATTAAATATAAGTTCATACGAAACAAACAAAATTTGATATCGACATTAAAGTGAGACAATAATTAGGGTCATAACTCTTATATCTGTTTGTATAAGAAATGGCAAAATACTAGAACTTAATCATCATGCCATGTATTATATAAAAGTTTACACGTTTATCTAATATTATTTTTTCATAGCTAAAAAGAAAAACATTAATTCCTTTTAGTCAAGATCTAGGAAAAAATACAAGCGATGACATTTGATTTCTCATACAGAGAGTTCGTAAATGATGGCCATAATATCATATATCATTAATACTAACATCGTTACATATTATGATTGATAAGCCATGCTCGGATGCCACATGTTAATTAATATATCCCAAGAAACATATACTCATAATATGAACGATCAAATAATATTAAGCATAACATTAAAACTTACTTGATACGAGAGATGAGATCACCATGAACGAAGAACACGAATAGGATGAAGATCTTCTAATTAATCCTCTCTTCTTAGTGATGGATCGTAATGTTTGTGTGTGTTTTTATGAGGTGAATAATCCTCTATTTATAAGAGAGGTCAAGCATGGATCAACTCCTAATTTAGGTAAAGATTATAATACCTAATATAATCCTTATTTAGTTAAATCTCCCATCAAGATTTAGGTGTCACATTATGATAATTAATTAATTATTACCTAAAATAAATCAATCACATTATGTATATATATATTAGACGTAAATAGATTAAGGCCATAATATGGAATATGCTAACATTTTTTGTTTTTGTGTAGTCCAATATATGTATTCCAAAGTAGTATCGTTTGTATGTTTTATCTTTGAGCTATAGTGTTAAGGAGGCCTTTCTATTCTATGAAACGGAAGAAGGGAACATGATGTGATACTCTCTTGGATTAAATGGAAACAGCTGCTGAACTTCTAGTTTTCATGATTGTTTACTGTGCATTTTCGGCTGCGTATTTATGGGGTGGTTTAGTTTTTCTATATATAGGTTAGAGTCTTCTTTAAAGTATACTTATCTATTAATTTTTTTTATGTATTGATCTGATGGAGCGTCTTCCTACTGACAAATGTCTTTGGACTCGCGTATGGGTGTTTGGTTTCGTGAGGAGGTCTTAGAGTTGGTAGAACTAAGGTCAATGGTTGTCCGTTGCCGAACAGATGTGGCTGAACGCATTGTTAGGCGTCGCAATGTCATATGCCGGATTTTATCTCTACTTCTGGGTGGATGCGTTTAATGGAAGACAAACAGTTAAAGGATTTGGATCTTCTTGGTATTGTGAATCGGTTTGTTGCTAGGTTGTATGAGTGTGTCAGAAAAAGGGAAGAAGATGTTGTAGACATGGGCTACTAAGCTTGTTGTTAGCTTCTTTTAGGTTCTGCTAAGGTTTTTGATGCTGGTTTCTTTTGGGTGTTAGTAGCGTTTTTGGTAATGTAGTGTATATAGCGTATGGTAGTGCTTGACTTGTTTTGTGGGGTTAGCGGTTGTTTTTCTGAATGTTTCTAGTTGTATGTTTGGTACGTTATGACGGTTTATGTATTTATGATATGGTAATAGTATTTAGTTTATGTCATGTCTGTTTTTTATTTGATTTGGTTTCTACTATTTTTGTTTGTGTAGATGTATGTGTTGTTGTGGTGGTGTACTTTTGCTTGTGACTTTTGTTGTAAATTTAAACTTATGGAGCCTGCTATTTGTAGATTTAGAAGCATGTATAAGATAGAGTTGGTTCTTATCACTGATAATAGTTATACAAAAGAGAGAGGGTGCGACTGCACTGATAATTTACTAAAAGGTATCATACAAAAGTTGTAAGTTTACGGCTAGTGAATATACAGACATACTTAAGTTAGGGGGTACACTACTATGTCTTAGAATAGATACACATTACTAAGGGAGTGGTGGATTGTTCAGTTGTCGTGTTTCATCTTCTTTGCGAGTTCAGAGGTACTGGCTTCTAAATAGATCTTGAAAAGTGTCTTTCGAGTAGATGGTCTTTCTAGGCTGCTTGGTTCATCTCCTTTTTGTGTTTTTGTTGGTTCTTGTGTGTGTGGAGGTGCTGATTGCGGTTCTTGGGAGTCTCATGTGTTACCTTTGACGAAGTCGGGTTGATTGCTTGCAATTGTCGATAAGGCAGGGTTGGGTGGTTTAGGGGGTTGTATTGGTTATGGGTGGTCTTCACTTATCGGTGTAGGTATTAGTACTTGGGAAGGTGGTGCAGGCAAGGAGAGAGTTGTGTTTTTGAATACTTTATTTGAGACAAAGTCTCGTCTCTTGGAGGTACTTCCAGCATAAAAATGGAATTTGAATGTGTGTGTGGTACCTTTTAGGTTTTTCAAAGTAGATGGGAGTCGGTAGGGATCTTTGTTAGTAAGCTCAGCTAAGAGTTTGTTGCAGTCTCTTGTGAGGGTGTTAGCTTGATCGCTGAAGCAGGTTATAGATATGGTTACAGACCCGTCGCTTACGATCGCCTTGAAACAGTAGTTGTAGTTGTTTATAGGTTAATGTGTTCTCAGTAATCAAGGGTATGTTATATATGTGGTTTTACTTGTAGACTGGAGTCGATTGAGGTCCGTGGTCTTTACACCTGGGAAGTGGGTCTCCTTGGATAACATGTTTTCTGCAAGTCGCACATCTTTAATAGTATCATTTTGTTTGTGTATTTATTTTGTAAATGGTTGCTTCTGATGTGAACTTGACACACTGTAAACAGTATTTGTGTTAGCTTTATTGTACTTATATTTTTCTTTAGGAATCATAGTTATAGCTAGAGGGTCGATTAAGAGAAAAGAGATAAGTACTTGGTAGTTTCACGGATCGACTTCAAAGAGAGCAGTTAGAGGGAATTAGTTTATGATTTTTTTCTTGTTCCACATCTTCATACCGCTGGTTATCGATGTTCAGAATTGGTTGTGTGTCTACCAGTTGCTGGTATCTAAAAAGTATATTCGAGCCTGTCAGCATATGTATAGTCATATTAGGTGTATAAAAATGTTGTTATGTTGCTTACAACTGCTTGATGTGGTAAGTTTCTGGTATGTTTGGGTTCAGATAGTAGTGAGTAGCTGATGTCCTAGGGAGTTGCAGGCCTGCGTGTATTAGATAGTCTAAGAGTGTCAATATTGTTAGTAAGCATCGTAGGTAGGGTTTTAGTTTAAAGAATGTACAATTAAATCGTCCGACCCAGCAAGAACTGACGACTATAACAATCGATTTTCCATTAATTCGTACTCTTGTACATTGAAATTCACGGCCATCTCATGCCAAAATCTGAGAACAATAGTGTTGCCACTGTTAAAAGTATGATGTTGGTTAAATATATGTAACTTATATGTAGTATAGGGTATTGATGTGTTTACTATACTCGAGGAAGAATGATTCCAACGGTTTTTACAAACAACTGTGTACCTTAGGTTCTGAATGTCTATGATTCTTCGACAGGTACGGTTTGTTGTTACATCTCCCAACGTATAGATTCTGCTAACGGCTTGTATGCAGCCAACGTAATCTGTTTTCATAATAGTAGAACCATGAATGAATAAAGTAACAAAATGTGAAGCGTTATTATGTTTGTACCTGTGAGTATTGCATTTTTCACATCGGCTCTTGCTGGGAGCTCGTTGTACCTAGCAAAGTTGAAATAATTCTCAAGGAAATCATCATTTGCTATTTCTTGTAGGTCGATGAATCTTTCAAATATGATAGAGGTGGGGTTGTCTAACATTCGTTCCTACAAACCTGTTTCCTCACAGCTAAAACCTGAAATCCTATATGCCCTGTGCAGTTAAAGTTATTGGTCAAAGTAGTCAGCATCTTTCACATCCATGTTTGCTTGAATAAGAGTGCCCTTTATATGTATTTGATAGTAGTTAGGTTGTTTGTCTACTGTAGGTAGAATAGGTTAGGAGTAGGGTAGTTGTGTACATACTTGTTTGTCCATTACGATGCAACAATACTCTGTTGGCTGCCGGGTTTAAATGTGTTTAAAAGTCAATGTAACACCCCAAAACTGGTTTTTAGGTATTTTATTATGAGAATTCCATAGAATGAGTTTGACTACGACTTTATAAGTTTTAAGGATTTACATGATTGGTTAGTCAAACCCGATAGTCAAACTATAAGTATTAATAATATGTAAATGGTATTACAAAGATTAACGTGTCACAAATATGAAGGAATAACACTAGATGGGCTAGTATTGCCAAATGATCAAAGATGTATCTTATTTATCATAAGACATATCCCAGGTTCTTCCAAGATATTTTAGTGAAGTGTGGTGTTTGTATGTGTCGACCTAGAAAGGTAGAAGCGGAGGGAAGAACAAAGCTTGATGATCTAAGTGATGAAGATTATACTTCCATGTCAAGGGTTAAGTACTTATCAATGAAACCCATAAGTAAGTAACTTTCTAATTGAGTTAATTTGATAATTTAAGAGTTAGGGTTCATATATCTAATTTGGGGGTTTTAGGTAATTATGGCTCTAAACCAAGAATTAAGGTGTTTATGAATGTGGGTTAAGATTAATAAATAAATTAAGATCAAATTGCTAATTTTGGGGATATGATCATGTTAAGAATAAAAAGGGTTTGGATTATGAATATGAGTGAGTTAGAACACGTTAAATTATTATATAAATTAGGGTTGAAATTTAGGGTTTTTTGTTATATGATCATGGTGATGATCATATAAGGATTTGAGGTGATTTGGGTGTATAATTGGGTTATGTAAACCCTTATTATTTATTGTTTTTATGTAATAATAAATGTGGTGATGATTATATGACTAGGAAAGCAAGCAAAGAAGGGGATGGTGACTTATTGGTAATATTAGCTTGGATTTGAGGTAAGTAACCAAGTTATAATATGTTATAATATGTGAATGATCTTGTGTTTATGTATATTGATGGTTGAGTGTTCAAGAGTTTGGATATAGAGACTTGAATTTCGAGATTGAACTAGGCTAGTTAAGTTTTAGTTAAGAAGATCTCTTGGTTTAGTCATGGGACTAATCAAGGTATGTATATAGTTTATGAATTGATGTGTTGATATGTTAGGTTTGGTTAAGAAGCTTTGTTGCAAGTTTATTGATGTCTAGTTGTTATGAGTGCTAAAGAGTATGTGGATGTTAGTTCAATGTTTATGATGTATGTATGCATTTGATTATATCATGTGTGATAGTATATTATATCCAATTACTTACTAAGCATTTCGCTTATGGTTTAGTTGTTTAACAATTTTGTAGGTTATTATGAGATAAATATATAGCTTTGATAAAGGTATAGAAGCGGAAGCTTGGATATTAGAAGTATTATGGGTTATGCATATGATTTTGTATTAGATGCCGAGCTCGAATCATGTTGAATTCCCAAGTTGTATGTTTTAGTATCATCAGATGAGTAGTATTCATGGCTTAAAGTTGTCTAAGTCCAGGCTTTAGTATTTAAATAAAGTCATGTATGTTGTTTGAGTTGTATTTATAAAATGGGTCAAAACGGGTGTTTGGTAAACCCCGTAACATATATGTTTATGGATCATTTAGACCATGAAAGTTTAAGATAATGATGTTTTATATTGTATTAATGAATTCTAGAATTTTTTGTGAAGTATCGAGTCTCGAAAGTCAAGTTTTGAGTCAAAAACGCATAACGGGTAATTTAGGGCAAACTGGTGGCCCTTAGCCGTCGATTGGACCCTTAACCGCCAGTTAAGAATGGGTCTGATGACTCTTAACCGCCGGTTATTAACGATCGGTTAAGGGGTCTGATGACCCGGTTTTTTGTTAATTTTGTTTTTGTCGTAAAACTTAAACCGTAAGGAGTTAGAAGGCGTGCCACCCGTCATTTCGAAGGTATTCGAGTCTACTTTATGTTAATGATACTTTCAAGTGTTGAATGGTAATGTATTTTGATTAGTTTATTAAGTAATGACATAAGGTCATTCCCGGTCATGCTTATGAGCAAAAGTTTTTAATTTTTGGTCAATTTTAGAATCGGGAAAGGGGCATTTCAACTTGGTATCAGAGCTTCGGTCTAAGTGAAGTTGGTTTCCATGATAGGTTGCCTAAACTTAGACCACTTGTAGATGCGTTTTCCATAAGTGTAAAGTAGTGCGGAAAGAAAATGCCTTAGTTATAAGGTAGATTAAGTGCTTGCGGCAATTACAATGAAGATGCTTAGACATTTAATGGCTATGAAATGTGGTATATGTTATTTTGCCATAGACTAAAGGATTATGATTGTTTCTAAGAATGTAAAACACTTATTGGAGAAGTGTTAAGTGAAGAAGTATATGTTTATATGATATAAAGTTTATGGTAGGTTATTTAAATGTCTAAGTGATGCATGATGTGTATGATGGTATGAGTCTATGAAGTGTTTAAGCTATGTAAAATGCATAGGATTGCATTTTAGATGAATCATGATGAAAATATATAAGTTGAGGTAAGTGAATGAGTAAATGCTTGAATTATAAAAAGTTTCTTAAGTTAAAATTTCTTATGTATTGAAAGTGGATGCTTATATGCATTCTAATTAGATGAATGGTTAAGGTATGTTAAATAATGTAATCTAAAGAACTTGATACTTATAATGCGATAGTAAGATATTATTAAGTGTGATATGCTTGTGATTGATAATAAGGTATGATTAAAATTTGTAACACGAAGTGTTAGACATTGAGTTAAGTGAATGGGATTAGATTGCGATGTATGACCAATGTATGATTAAATTACTATGTCTAATGTTGAACTTGGACATATAAATATTAAGGAGAGTTTCCCTTGAAACTGAATGTAAAAAATATTAATATCATGATGAGACATGCTATATAGAAACATGTTAAGTAAGTCGTGGTAGCGAAATATGGATAAATGTATTGGATGAAAGCATTGCGCTAGAATCCTATAAAGATATAAAATGTGTTAGACGAATTATAAAACATGATTAAAATCATGTAGATATATGAGAATGCATACAATGAGATTATTGGGTATGATTTGGAATAAACCTATGTAAGTTTTATAAGGGAAAGAGTCGAGTGGACTAAAATGGATGCATTAGCATAAAAATTGAATAAGTTGTCAACTTGGGGTTGACAAGATAGTGATAAATGCATTGTGAGAATGCATATTAATTGTGTAAGATAAGAAATCGACAAGTATCATATAGATCTTGTCCAAGACAATGAAAATGTGATGAAATTGCGTAAGGCAATAAAATGTGGAAAATGAATATGTGATGAAATTGCGTAAGGCAATAAAATTTAGAAATGAAAATGTACTTGATTAGAAAAGTAAATTGATGATAAAATGAGTAAAGATGCTAAAGTATAAGTAGCTTGGATCTAATGCTCTAGTTTTGGTATCCTTTAGGATGGCCTAGCTTGCCTTTAGGGCATGGTTGATAAGCTTGCCTTTATGGCATGGTGGATAAGCTTGCCTTTATGGCATGGTAGATAAGCTTGCCTTTAGGCATGATTGATAAGATTTCCTTTAGGGCATATGTGATTGTATCCTTCGGGATGGCCTAGCTTGCCTCCATGGCAAGAGTTTTAGCTTGCGCATGGGTATTAAGTTGCCTTTATGGCATGAGTATTAGCTTGCCTTCATGGCATGGGGTTTAGCTTGTGTAAGAGTATGATTAAGTGGCAAAGCCCTACGGGGAAAGGCCATGTTTCCTTCAGGAAAGTTAGTGAGATTGGATCCAAGGCTAGAAAAGACAATATTAAAAAAATGAAAAAGGTTTGTTCACATACTGGTAAATATGTGAAGATAGAAAAGATAGAAAGTAATGAAAGTGTAGATGGGTATGAGTGTTATATCGGAAATATATAAGTAGGATGATTTATAATCTCCTTATTCAAATGGATTGGGACACCTCTTCATTTAAATAAAGAAATTGTAAATCACTAAACCATGAATTTAAAATTCTTTATTTACATATATTGGGATGCCTTTTATGTAAATACCAAATTATAAATGAGTGGGCTTATGTGTATCCGGCATGGCATGAGTACGGGTAAGAAAATAGAAAATGAGAACTAAAATGAGTTAGACGTCGTAAGAAATGAGAGTAGATGTAAATAGAAAGTTTTAATGGCATTAAGGTTGTGTATCACACCTTAAGTTAGATGCCTAAAATGAAATGCATGCATTTAAGTTGAGAGGATAAGCAGGTAGATAATTCCCGAAATTTAAAAGAAAGTTGCTTAAGAAATGATAGAGTTGGAATTATTAGTGCCATTTAGATGGTACTTGTTAAATATTGGTAAGGAAGTACTGGCTTTTGAGATACATGGTTTTATGTGAATTAAGAAATGTCTAGACAATACGTGTTGTTATTAAGTAGAATGTGAGATGGACCAATAAATGACTTTGGGTCATTTTAGTGCGTTGGTTAATGACATGGAAGTGACATTGAAGTTTGACTTATATAAAGTCAAAAGAGTAAATGTTTCCAAATGACAAGATGTCCTTGGTGGAAATTTTTGAGAAGTTGTGAAGTGGCGTATTGTTTTTAGTAGAATTTTGAGTAAAATAGAGAATTTCTATAATGTGATGTGTTACTAATGACGCGGTGTCATTAGAAATAGTCAAAATTTTGTGAGATTTATGTGAATTAAGTGAGTTTTTTTGTAATTTGTATATTGACCTTGTTGAATTAAGGTTGTTAAGCTTTGTGATTGTTGATAAGTAAACCATGATTTAGCATGGCTAATTTGTAAACCATGAAGGTTATAACTAATATAGGAATAAGCATTAATATGATGAACTAGAAGGATGACTAATGGTGTAGAAAAGTTTGTGAATGGTCACAAGCATTAAGCAAGTAAGATTTCGGGGACGAAATCTATATAAGGGGGATAGATTTGTAACACTTTAAAACCGGTTTTTAGGTATTTATTACGAGAATGCCATATAATGAGTTTGACTATGACTTTATAAGTTTGAAGGCTTTACGTGATTGGTTAGTCAAACCCGATAGTCAAACTATAAGTATTAATAATATGTAAATGGATTTAGAAAGATAGCGTGTAACAAATATGAAGGAATAACACTAGAGGGACTATTATTGCCAAATGATCAAAGATGTATCTTATTTATCATAAGACATATCCTAGCTTCTTCCAAGATGTTCCAGAGAAGTGTGATATTTGTGTGTGTCAGCCTAGAAAGATAGAAGAGGAGGGAAGAACCAAGCTTGATGATCTAAGTGATGAAGATTATACTTCCATGTCAAGGGTTAAGTACTTAGCAATGAATCTCACAAGTAAGTAACTTTCTAATTAAGATAATTTGATGATTTAAGAGTTAGGGTTCATATATCCAATTTGAGGGTTTTGGGTAATTATGGCTCTAAAAAAAAGGTTTGATTATGATTATGAGTGAGTTAGAACACCTTAAATTATTATATAAATTAGGGTTGAAATTTAGGGTTTTTGGTTATATGATCATGGTGATGATCATATAAATATTTGAGATGATTTGGGTGTATAATTGGGTTATATAAACCCTTATTGTATATTGTTGTTATGTTATATGGATGTGGTGATGATTATATGAATAGGAAAGCAAGAAAAGAAGAGGATGGTGACTTATTGGTAATATTATCTTGGATTTGATGTAACTTACCAAGTTATAATATGTTATGATATGTGAATGATCTTGTATTTATGTATATTGATGGTTGAGTGTTCAAGAGTTTGGATATAGAGTTTTGAATTTGGAGATTGAACTAGGCTAGTTAAGTTTTAGTTAAGAAGATCTCTTGGTTTAGTAATAGGAATAATCAAGGTATGTATATAGTTTATGAATTGATGTGTTGATATGTTAGGTTTGGTTAAGAAGCTTTGTTGCAAGTTTATTGATGGCTAGTTGTTATGGGTGCTAAAGAGTATGTGGATTTTAGTTTAATGTTTATGATGTATATGTTTACATTTTTTATATCATGTGTGATAATATATTATATCTGGTTACTTACTAAGCATTTCGCTTACGGCTTAGTTGTTTAACCATTTTGTAGGTTATTATGAGATAAAGATATAGCCTCGATAAAGGTATAGAAGTGGAAGCTTGGATATTGGAAGTATTATGGGTTATGTGTATGATTTTGTATTCGATGCCGAGATCGAGTCATGTTGAACCCCCAAGTTGTATGTTTTAGTGTCATCAAATAAGTGGTATACGTGGCTTAGAGTTGTCTAAGTCCAGGTCTTAGTATTTGAATAAAGTCATGTATGTTGTTTGAGTTGTATTTGTAAAATGGGTCAAAACGAGTGCTTGGAAAACCCCATAACGTATATGTTTATGGATCATTTAGACCATGAATGTTTATGATAATGATGTTTTATATTGTGTTAATGAATTCTTGAAGTTTTTGTGAAGAATCGAGTCCCGGAAGTTAAGTTTTGGGTCAAAAGGCATAACGGGTGATTTGGGGTAAACTGGTGGCCCTTAGCCGTTGATTGGACCCTTAACTGCTGGTTAAGAATGGGTCTGATGACCCTTAACCTCCGGTTAAGGTCTTAACCATCGGCTAAGGGGTCTGATGACCTAGTTTTTCGTTAATTTTGTTTTTGTCGTAAAAACTAAACCGTGAGGAGTTAGAAGGTATGCCACCCACCATTTCGAAGGTATTCGAGTCTACTTTATGTTAATGGTACTTTCAAGGGTTGAATGATAATGTATTTTGATCAATTTATTAAGGAATGGCATAAGGTCATTCCTGATCATGCTTATGATCAAAAGTTTTTAATTTTTGGTCAATTTTGGAGTCGGGAAAGGGGCGTTTCAGTCCACTTGCGATACACCACTGCCTTGATTGTCTTGTTGTAGTGTGCTGGCCTCAAGTATGTAATACTTGTGATTTTAGGCTCTGTCATGATCATCTTGCCCTTATCTTTACCTGTATTGTCATCCTTGCTAGTTGTCGCCATTGTTCTTAGGAAAACAAATCTACAGTGTTATTAGCATTGTGGGGAAATCCAACCTGCATGTAGTATTTGAGTACAACTACATGGTTATACAAACCTAAACAACGGATATTAGATACAAATTTAGAAATGATGCAGGAGATGGAGTTACATAAACAATATAAATTTTTTACAGATACGGGGTAGGCACCAAAACTTCGAGTACACAAACATGTATATAGTACCTAGGGGCGTAAACACATGTAATATCAGTGAAGGTGGGCAACAGGATGACATAAAGGATGAAATGTATGTGATATTCACATATTTGTAAGCACGTATGTGTGTTGATGGTAGTGCACAATGGTAACACTTTAATTTATATTCTTATATATAGATAATAGCAATATAATGTTACAACTTTATATTAGTTCTAACCTACCTTGGATTATCTTAGATAGATAGTACATGTTGACGGGGAGTGGGCGTGTACAATATTGACTAAAGTAAGGAAGCCATAGTGTGTTAGTAGTGGCTACTATCAGAACATAAAGCTAACCTACCGTAGACTATCTTCGATAGATAGTACCTGTTGACGAGGAGTAGGCGTGTACAATATTCACTAAAGTAAGGAAGCCATAGTGTACAAATACTGCCTGCTATCAGAACATTAAGTTAACCTGTTCGATTTCGAGCTCCGAAAGAAAATCTTTGTAAACTATATTTTTTGTGGCTGTTGGGATCTGGTCCGATGGGAGTTAATTCAAGAATTTGGTAAACACCTTCAAATTTGGTCGCATCGAAATAAGAGTCCGGGAGTGTTACCGTCATAATGCAAGCAAACACAAATATTGAGAAACGCCATCTATAATGAAATCGTATTTAAAAATACATTTGATTAACTAAAATGTTTGGTTACAAAAGCTCCAACTTAAATTGGTGTTCATCCGAGTGAAAACATAAAGATTTTGATACATAACAAAATATCCTAAAATGTAATGCAGTAAATCTTTAGTGCATTTTGACTTCAAAATGATGCTCCCAAATGTATCCATGAAGGCACGGATTGGACATGAGAGAAAAACATACATAAAAAATTCAGCATAAAATATTGTGAATTTCCACAAGGTTTATTGTATGTATATAAAGTAGATCGCAAGATTCCGAAAGGTAAGAGACATGTAAACACATAATAATATCGTCAAAATGTAAATTATTATTATTATAATCTTACAAAACGATTCCTTCCCAAAGCTCATGACACTGAAGCTCCAACATGTCTGTCCCATGCAAATTACAGCCACACTGAAGCTACAACATGTATGTCTGCAAATTAATGCCAATAATGTGCCCGTGTAGATGTTCAACCCGAAACATCAAAAATGTTTCGACATGGTATATGTTTGTTAGTTCGGTACACCAACGCTAGTGAGCACTACTCACCCGAACAGGGATGTCAATCCCAAATAGATCTATTTATAACACTCGCGCTTACCTCTGATAATTGACAGTTCATGATTCATGGGCATAGTGGGTTATCGCTACTTAGGCAAACACATAATTTGTTTAAAAGTATACTTGCGTCCAAATGTAAAATAATGCATGTTTCTCACCCTAAAAGTTGTAAATCATTGTAATTGTATAAAATGGGGTTATGAACTCACCTCAGTGAATGAATTGATTATATAAATCAAATAAGCAAATCGTCACGTAAAATCCGAATGCAACCTAATTAATTATAGGCCGTATGAGTATAATGTATTTGGAATAAATACAACAATATAAATTATGAAGTTACATCACCACCTAATAGTTTTTGTTTAAATTATAATTGTCGAAACAATATTTAAGTTACGCTTGATATTTAATGTCCAAGTATATGTGTCCGTGGTATGTGTGTAATTACACATACCTTTTACCTTAAAAATCGACCCTAAACAACCAAAAACGCACATGAAATGCTATATATATGCTTGTTTTTGTGTTTTTACTGTGCAGGTACTGGATATTCACTAA
>BQNB010154542.1:5158-15504 GCA_026074375.1 Tanacetum coccineum | reverse complement strand
CTAAAACGGACTTACGGATCAAAAGTTATGGCTGTTTTACTGAAACCCTTTTCGTCACACAAGTTTTCTAAATTTTTTCCTTCGTTCGGTCCAAAAAAAAAATTTCTCGTTCGATCCCACTCGTTCGATTCCGCTTGTTCGATCCGCTCGTTCGATCCGCTCGTTCGATCCGCTCGTTCGATCCGCTCATTCAATCCGCTCGTTCGATCCGCTTGTTCGATCCGCTCGTTCGATCCGCTCGTTCGATCCGCTCGTTCGATCCCGCTAGTTCGGTCCGCTCGTTCGGTCCGTTAGTTCGGTCCGCTAGTTCGGTCCGCTAGTTCGATCCCGCTAGTTCGGTCCGCTCGTTCGGTTGTTCTTCACAAAAAAAAGCGTAAAACCCCTTGACGTGTTTTTGAACTGATGCGACCCAAATAAACTTTTTGGACCACAATACTAACCAATATAACGTCGTTTCCTTTCTGTTTCAATAAGCCGAATCATAACAAAATAAACAAATATACCGAATGATGAAACAAGCAAATTTTCCGAATCCAAAAGGCTCACAACAACAAAAAATACCACGAAATCCACCCGAGGCGATTGATACCAATTGTAGGTTCCCGATTTACACTTTCACTTCATAACCCGAACCACGAATCAAAGAAACTAAAGAGAGAGAGAATCGAAAAGAGAGAGAGAGATGAGAGAAAAAGAGATAGAAAAGAAATTAGATATTTTGAGAAATTGATTTCTTAGATATTTTCTTATGAAAATATCTATATATATATCCCTACGACGCGTGGGATATTTAACTAGGACCCGGGCTCGGGTTTTGTTTGGGATTAAACCCGAAACATATACAATATTAGATTAACTATCGAGCCTGATTCCCGATATTATTTTATTACAACATTAACTAATTAAAGACCGAAGCTCCATCGTAGAGTGACCGAGCTTCCTTGTTCGACTCAATAAATTGAGGCTAACAGAAAGCACAGATGACAGCATCACTCAAGTTGTCAATTGTTGTTGAGTTAACAGCAGTAGCTTGAGTGTTAGCAGTTTTAGCATCATGAGCAATATTAACTGCTCCATTTGTGCTGCTGTTGTTATTTGAGGACACAAAGGCTATGTTTTGTGTGTTTGTGTTTATGCTTGATGTCCCTTTTACCTTTGGTTCATAGATCTTCAGGTTGTTAAAAAGATCATCCAAGCTTAATGTATCTATCTCAGGCTTGTTCCTCCATACAATGGTATGTGTGTTCCATTCTAGTGACAGACTTCTTAAGAACTTCTGATTCGCATCTTCTTGTGAGATACTTTCACCATGAATCTACAACTGACTGATAAGCTTTTGAAGCCTATCAAAGGTTTGATCTAACACTTCTGAGCTAGATGCAGTAAAATGTTCATACTGCTGCTTTAGAAGATTCCTTTAAGTCTTTTTAGTAGCAGCATTCCCTCCAAACCTCTTCTCAACAGCCTGCAGCAATGACTTGGCATCTTTGATGGAGTTAAACTTCAATTGATGTTCATTAGGGATGCCCATCAATAAAGTGCTTCTTGCCTTCAACTCTAACCTCCTTTGTGCCTTTTCTTCAGCAGTTATAGGAGCAATTATAGTCTCAACACCTTTAACAAGTTTTGTTTTAGGAGCTGAGTTACCATTCACTATGACCTCCCATAAAGAATAGTCAATCATCTGGATGTACTGTTTCATCCTCATCCTCCAAAGCTCATATTCACCTGGTTTGAGCATAGGCACTTTTGATGCAGCCACTATATGTGTTGAGTCTTGATCCATGTCTTCTTAGCAAAGTTTCTCAAAGCAAAAAGCTCTGATACCACTTGTTGATCCCACTTGAATGAATCTTGAATTTCTTAGCTTGTGTAAGGTTTAGTTATGCTAGATAAATCTAACACAACTTAGTTTAAGAAACTTTGTTTGATAATACTAAAGATTATACGGAATCTAATCTTTAATATAAGAAGAATTCTTTAATGAAACAGTAACACACAAGTAAACACAATAAGCTTCAATATATTAATACGAATACTCTAACTAGTATTAGGGTTACAAAACCTTGAAGCTAAACGATATCAAAACAAAACGATTTCTAGATTGATATTAATTGATTGATATCAAACTCTATACCCTAGGACCTCCTTTTATACACCAAGGAGTCATATCGGCTTACAATATTTTCCTAAGTTATCATGATCTTTTAAACAAATAACTTATACGTATCTTTTACAAAAATATCTCATACATATCACATAAGCAATCTTTATCTTTTCTCTGAGTAGTCTTTATCTTTGAGCAGTTGTAATCTTTCAGCAGTTGTAACTTTGTCAGCAGTTGTAACTTTGTACCAGCTGTATTAACTGTGTACAAGCAGTAGCTACTACTTAGAATATTTTCTTCATTCTCCACCAGCAGTAATAACTTTACTCTAGCAGTACTAACATATACTAGTAGTACTAAGTTACACTAGCAGTAGTAATTAGTAGTACTAACTACTTAGCATATTTTTCATTAAAACTACTAAACAGCACTAAGTTTTGCTTAACAGCAGTAACTCTAACCTTAGCAGCAGTAACTTCAAGAACATCAAGAAGTCTTTTAATCCCAACAATGATACCACATGTTGAGAATCATTTTAGCTCGAGTTTGTTTAGAACTTATCTAAGATTAATAATAACAAAGATTGATATAGCACAACGGAATTTAAACAAAGAATCAATGTTATTAAACAAGGTTTTGCATTCATACACCAAGCCTCAATTCTATATGATCAGTATAGAACGGTTATCTAACTATAACAGGGATCAAGGAAACCTTGATTACCTTGAGGCTAAACCAAACACTAATAGACGTCTACATCTCTACACGTTTTGGTGCACACACACACTTTTTCACTTGCACACCTAAAACTGTGTCTATGGATCTCTTTATATAATAGAGTCCATAAGACTTACAAAGGAATCTTAATTGTATTAGGAAACTAAATCTTTTCCTAATCTTTGATCTTTAACTTTTAAGCAAATCTTTTAGAATCCTTCATCTTTTGTAGAATTCCATATTGTCAACTTTGATCCTTTTGTTTTATTCTTTATCCTTTTAAACAAGTTCTTTTGTATCATCAAATCAGTAATTCCCAACAATCTTCCCCTATTTGATGATGGCAAAACAAACATCTTGATCTTCCATATCTTGATCTTCCATGAATGAAACAAACTTCCCCTTAACTTAAGATTTCCATGCCACCACACTTAATAAGTTGCAAATCATATCATCTGTGTAACATCTTCCCCTTTTTGTCATAATCCAATAGGAGACTGTGAAGATATGCAACTTTGATCTTTACAACCACAAACCATATATCAAACTTCTAATCCAAGCTTTCCAATGTCTCAAATTACCCTCTATGACGCATAATAAGATAAATGAATTCAAGCAGTAGAAACTTAAACTAGTAGTAGTAATAATGACTTAGCAGTAGTAAGAATCAAAACTTTCCTCTCAAGTGGTGCATGTAACATATCCAAATGGTTAAACACTTTATCATATGCTTCCCCTGAAACCAATATGTTAACCATCTCTTGAATCTCTAATTCTGTTGGCTCTTTGTAATGACTACTAATGAAGAAAACTCAGTATTGCAGACTTGATGCTGAAGTAGAATAACCCAAACTTGTGTCTAATGTCTTGTACTATCCACATGACTCCAAACTCATACTGATGATATATAAGTAGACCTCAATCTCTTGACAAAATCCTTATCTAAATGAGACAATGAGCACTACAACGTAACTCCTTTAAGTGGTAGCAAATATGCGTATTAAGCACCAAAAGTTTGTAGATCACACATTGCTAGATTTGACAAGTCTTCGTCAACATCGTTTTTAAGCTCAAACAAGTTATCTTCAAAGTTATAATCCAATCAAACTTGACTTTAAGATATGATAAGAACACACACTTGTGAAAATCCACTTCAATGTCAAATAAATGATAAAGAATTATCCCCGTAACCAATTTTTGTAATTAGTCCAAAACTAAATAGCCTTTTATATCCAAGATATTCTGTTCCAATCCGAGATCCAATCTGTGTGTTTTATCCGATATCAAACAATGCTAGCAGTAGTAATTCATTGAAGCCCGAGCAGTATTAACTTAATACTGCTTTAAACCCTTAACAGTAGTAACTGCTTAACTCTAGCAGCGTTAATATTTTAGGATTACTACTGTTTTTCTTTAACTGGTAGCATTAACAAAACAAGCAGCATTAAGTGTAAACTTGGCAGCATAAACTTACATTGGCAGCATCAAACCTTTATTAGCAATACTAACGATAATCTTGTATTGACAGCATTAAGTATGATGGCAGTATTAACCATATGCTTTCAAAAATGAAACTGCTTCTTTTTCTCATACGCAAACTTACTGCTTTTTAACACCTTTGCAGCATTAAGTATACTACTATTCTTATCAATTATAAACACCACATTCTTTTCAAAATAACGACAAGTAGTACTAATACCTTTTCCAACAGCAGTACCTTATTTATGATTGTGACTCATCCCTTTAAGAATGGATCAATCATATTGCTTAACATCAAATTTCAACATCCCTGTACCGCAAAATATCAACAGCAGCTAGGGTTCCATCAGAAGCAAACTCAAATAACAGATTATAAACTATCTGTTTAATTCTCAAGACCTCTTTCACCTTCTGAATAACGCCTGAAACAGAACCTTCAACGGAAGAACATCTGGAACATAACCTGAATATGGGTTGAGTCGACCTCTATCCAAGCAGATCGACTTCAATAGTATAAAATCCTAAATCTGTTCATGCCTTCTTCATCAGCGAAAATTAACTTGCTACTATTTTTGATCATTCAAAAACCTTGAATGCTTTTTTTTCTTGTCACGAAACTCAGACAATCAGAACCCTTCAAACCATGAACACAACGATTTTCTTGATCCTAAAAACCAATCAGTATAGAATCACAACCTATAAACCCGCATATAAAACCATACCCTAAAAATTAGGATTTAGTTAGTCGTTTAAGAACAGCAAATATAAGCATAAATCTGCATTCCAAGATAATCTTTAATAAGCAGCAGATCGGTTTGAAGAAGATTTTCTGTTTTACCGAATTAGGGTTTAGTGAAAAACCCTATTTACTCTGAATTTACGACCCGAAAACAAAAAACTCTTTATTTACCGAATTTGCTCAAATTCTAAAATCAATAAAACCTTGAGATCCTAGATCATGAGCCACTTGGCTTTGATACCAATTGTGGAAAAACGTTTAAGCTCTAGTTTGTTTAGAACTTATCTAGGATTAATAATAACAAAGATTGATATAGCACATCAGAATTTAAACAAAAAATCAATGTTATTAAACAAGGTTTTGCATTCATACACCAAGCCCCAATTCTATATGATCAGTATAGAACGGTTATCTAATTATAACAGGGATTAAAGAAACCTTGATTACCTTGAGGCTAAACCAAACACTAATAGACGTCTACATCTCTACACGTTTTTTTGTGCACACACACACTTTTTTCACTTGCACATCTAAAACTAAAGTCCTATTGATCTACTTAAATTATACTATAGTCCATAAGACTTACAAAGGAATCTTTGATCTTTATCTTTTAATCAAATCTTTTAGAATCCTTCATCTTTTGTAAAATTTCATATTGTCAACTTTGATCATTTTGTTTCATTCTTTATCATTTTAAACAAATTCTTTTGTATCATCAAATCAATAATTCCCAACAACACTTTTGCAAATTGACCTATATACTAAAACGCATCATGTGTCGCGACAATCTCCTTTATAAAAACTACTACATAATTGGACTTATGCTCATAGACCAGAAGCAACTTGATCAACAATGGGCTATAAATCATCCAAAAGATCATTTTGACAGCAAATAATTAATTAGTCTTTTTTTTAAAAGTGTCGTTAACTTAAGCACCAACATCACTTATATTTTCTCTCTAACTGCAATGACAAAAACACATAAAACCCCACCAAATCTTAAATCAACCACTAAAAATCAAATTAAAGATCAAATCATCATTAATAATCATTCCTAACATCATTAAGATCATCAATTGTAAGTCATTTCGTCTATTTTCTTTCTAATTCGTGTCTAGGGTTCATGTTGAACAAAATATCAAAATTGGGGATTTTTATTTTTCTTTTGTTAGTGTGTAATTAGGACTACAATAGCACAATGTACCGTTAGTTATTATGTGGCAACATTAGTCCATTTTTTTTAACATCAGCTTTATTAAACGACTAGCAAGGAGCTAGAATTAGACAATTACAAGATACGGGTTTTTGAGCCAATCGATCCATTTGAACGAGGCTTTACATTTAAACTTACACCAATAATAAGAATTAGAAACAATGTTATCAAAAATCCTCGCCTGTGAAGGAGTATCATTCTCGAAAAGAAACTTGTTACGGAACATCCAAACCGACCACCATAAACAATAGAAGATGCCTTCGAACCCGCTTTGAGATTTTCCTGAAGCCTAAGAGATACCAACCAAGTGTACCATTCCTCATAAGAAGAAACATCAACGTAATCCACATTCCACCAAGACGATATTTTCCGAGCCAACTGTCTAACCAAATTACATTGGAAAAAAATATGACAAGAAGATTCCGCCCCACTGTTACAAATAGGGCAAACTATCGAGTCAATTTCAATACCGCGACGAGATATATTCATTCTAGTGGGCAGGCCATCCATTTTTATTTTCCAAGCCATGATGTTCACCTTAAGAGGCACAGATTTAACCCATCTCGTAGCCGAGTGAATAACAGGAAAACAATTAGCATCAATCACTTGCCGAATAGACTTCACCGAAAACTCCCCTGAATTTTCAAGCGACCAAACGTACCTGTCAACAGCAGATGAGAGGGTAATCGTGCTAACCAACCTGGAGAGATTGTCGAGTTGAAATTCTTCCACACCACTTCTCGGATTCCGACGAAAGGAGTTAACTAAACTGTAATCAATCAGTTTCGTGTGAATAGTTACATTCTGATGCCTCTCCAACGCGTACAGACGAGGGAATACATCTTTCAGAACGCCTTCATTATGCCATTTGTCTTTCCAAAAACTAGTATTGTCTCCATTTCCTATCTTGATCCGAATATAATCAAATATGTTGACACCTTGATTCTGTAACTTCTTCACTTCCTGCACAATAGAGGTCCACGTAGATCGAAAACCCCTTCTCACATCAGTGATCAAACCCCCCTCAGGACCATGAATGGCCTTAATCACTCTAGACCATAACAAAGATTTATGTGCAAAAAATCGCCAAACCCATTTGCACATTAAGCCTCTATTAAGCGCATAAAGACTGGAAACCCCCAAACCCCCTCTTTCTTTAGCTGTGAGAACCTTGTTCCAATTCACCCATGATGCTTTTTTACTTCTAGGATCGTGACCATGGAAAAAATGACTCCGAATGGATTCCAGCAAATGGAGAACACTCGAAGGGACTTTATATATAGACATATGGAAGATCGGCGTCGATCCTAACACCGATTTAAGAAGAGTAAATCGACCACCAATAGATAACGTTTTTAACTTCCAATTCGACAAACGAGACTTGATTTTAACAATGACCTCTTTCCAAGCGTGCACTCTAGACATATTTTCACCAACTTTCGTACCTAAATAAAGGAAAGGAGTATTGAGAACAAGGCACCCAAGTTTAGAAGCCGCACTCTTAATTCTGTCAGCGTCCACGTGAATACCCATAATCTTGCTTTTGCACAAATTTATCCGAAGACCAGAGACACGATAAAAGCATTCCATCACATGAACAAGGGTGTCAATATTAGAATCATTCCATTGCCCAAGAAATATTGCATCATCCGCATAGAATAGATGTGAAATATTTAGCGATGAGCTAAGCTTAATACCAGTAAACATGCCCACGTCCACCACACGTTGAAACGATATATGTAAGCTTTCCATTACAAGGATAAATAAAAAAGGGGATAGCGGATCACCTTGCTTTAGACCTTTGTAGAATTGGAATTCCTCCGTAGGACTCCCATTGACAAGAATTGAGCCTTTAGACGAATTAAGGCAGTTTTGAATCCATCCTCTCCATTTGATACCAAAACCAAATTTTACCAATATATCATCCAAGAAATCCCATCGAACCGAATCGTATGCTTTCTCAAAGTCGACTTTGAAAATAAGGGATTGTTTTTTCCTCCTACGACACCATTGCATAATCTCATTAAGGATAAATGGACCGTCAAGGATTTGTCTCTCCGATATGAAAGCCGATTGAACCTCATTTACAATATCCCCAAGAACACCAACAAGACGATTAGTCAAAATTTTGGCGATAATCTTATATATACTCCCAATCAAGCTAATAGGGCGAAAATCCTTAACCATGTTGGCATCGGGATTCTTTGGGATCAAAGCAATAAACGTCGAATTACATCCCTTCACCTTTCTCAACATGAAAATATCCAAATCGAAAGTGTTCAATGAAAGTACACTTAAAAAATGTTGTAAATAAAAAAATTTCTTTTACATCCGTAGTACTACCTTTCTGCAAGGCCCTTAACTTCACATCCTCAAAGACGAGATCCCTATTGCAAGCTGATCGAACACGTATAAAACAAAATAGAATGGGTATGTTTGAGAAGGGATTATCAGGGCTTGTGCTTTTAAAATAAGTCGACTTATAAAATAAGACTTGTTTGTTGTACAGGCTTATTTTTTTATTTTAATTTTTTTAGAACGGCAAATTATATTAAGAAACTAGCAAGGCGCTAGGAAAATTACAAAGATAAAGATCTAGGACATTTCATCCAAGAGATCCAATCAAAATTATTTTTACACCTATTAGGAGCATCCAAGTAAGACGAGAAAGTAAAACCAATCTTCATCAAATAGCATATCCTACGCGGTTGATGATGAGCCAAACAATGTCTGATTATGGATACTTCATTTCACCCACAACTTTTTTTTTAACGTTATTAAAGACCCTTTCCAATAAATCCTTAAAACCTTTACGGAGACGAAGAGTGTGACCCATTTCAAGCCAATCATCGTCGATGGAGAATAAATCCCAGGGCCAATCATACCTCCCCAACCAATGAGCCAGATTTGGTAGTATTGTTCTGGGCCATAGAACAAGAGAAAAAAAGTTTGAGCATGACTTACCCTGCACAGATGCAAATAGGTCAAGTGAATAGAGGGAATTTCAATACCCCGAGAGACATAAAATTAGCCTGTTGGGTGGCTTATCCAAAATCACTTTCCAAGCCCATGTGTTAATCTTAATTGAGACTTTCCGAAACCCATCTAGTGGCGCGACGCACCTAACCGCGAGAAGAAGATGATCATCTATGAAAAGTCGAGTAGATTTAATCGAGAATTCACCCGAGGAATCGAGGGACCAAATCCATCTATCATTAGAGACTGAGAGAATGACAGAGTTAACATCTTCGATGAATTTGAAGAATTGCTCTTCTTCTAAACATCAACGAGGGATGTCTTCTAAAGTACAGGAATAGAGTAGCGGTGATTTTTTCTGTCACCGTAGAGTTTTTTTTTTATTGCAATTAAGCAAAACTTACGAGGGTATAATTTGCTTAAGGGGTATATCAGTAAGCCAAGAATACAACCCCAAAATAAGTATTAATAAACCCAATGTACACTTTCCTTTTCATAATGAGACAAAAGTTAATACTTTGTCTAGTGTGACTAAATTTACGATTCACGAACAATTGTAGTCCAGGTGGAAGGAGCGATGCGATAACTTACCAGTGTAGTATACATGCTCCACCATCGCAAAACATAGCTTTTTGACCCACAATACCGTAAGAGGGAATCCTTTGACCTGAACCTCCATATCCATTTGAATAAAAGAGCACGATTTTGAGCGAAGAAACTCGAAATACCAAGCCCTCCTTTTTTCCTTGAAACCATTATTTTGGGCTTATGAAAGGGTTTATAAGTCATAAAATCTCTATAAGCCCCAACCTCATAAAAGGGGCTAAAAACTTTAGCTCAGGGCTTTTGAACTATAAATTACTTATATACTCATAAAAATATTTATACAAAAAATTCATTTAATTCTGTCATTTTTAATAATTTTGCAATAATAAGCCTCAGCATCAGCTCATTTGCCAATCAAGTTTACAAAATTACAAATTTCAATTTCAACTTATAATAAAAGCCCTAGCTCCACTTCTAGCCCAACACATGCCTCAGGCCCAGCTTCAGCCCTATCAAAGCAATTATCATTGTTATTAAAAATCTTGTACCCCAGAATTTAACATACTAAA
>BQNB010154541.1:0-15504 GCA_026074375.1 Tanacetum coccineum | reverse complement strand
TTGTATTTTGATCAAGTGAACAAGTTAAGCTTCAGGCTTATGTAACAATTACTTTGTTAAATCCAATGTATCGTTTTCACACGACTTTTTGGTCGTTCTATATATATCTTGTGTTATTGATCTGAGAAGTAACACGCCCCGGACCTATATTCCGCTGCGACCTAATTTGGGGGTGTTACACCTGGTATATCACTCGAGACCGCAATGATGAGTACTATGGATTTAGATGGAGGAACATCTTTAACTGATAAATTTATAGGATTAAACCAAATAGCCTACATGTCATAAATTAACTAACTACACTGGTTAGTTAACTCCCGTGTAACCCTTTATTTACTCTCGTTGTTAGAGTAAGATTCCCTAGAATAACCTGTTGAGCCATTCTTTTCTTTTTCTACACCATATTATATGTTTTGTTACACCTTCGCACCTTAGCCTACCGTGTCGATTAAGCCTATTTTAATCAATGTTGCTAGTTGCTTTCGTGTAAAGTTTTGTATTTCTCGTGTCAAAGTGAAATTTTTCTATCTCTGTAATGGTCGGTAAATTGCACAATACAATGGGAAATTATGTAGCTCATAAGTTTCGCTACTTTTGCGATTATAAATTATGTCCGAAGTAGAAGTATTATAAGGAAAAGATTATACAGACGAATTATGATAGTGAAGACACCGAGATTTATGATGTATTGAAAAAAATGAAAAAAAGAGAAGGAAGAAAAATAGTCGGTTCAAAAGAAGTTTATACCGAAGGAATTACTTGGAAGGATCGATTATTCGTTGATACGTTACAAAAATCAATGATGTAAAGTCTTGTAAAAAGTGGCCGATATCACCACTTATTCTGTAAAAGTATGTAAAGAGCGGGATGTAAGGGAAGTTGACCGTTATGGGAACGCCAACTCAGGTTGTCTTTTTCATTTCTGTGATCGAGACGTTTGTCTATATGTTTGAGTCTTTGTGATGGAACAGTCGAGGGAAAGTTACTAGCAACCGTACCTTATTCGTTGGCTTAATCTATTTGTTTTGTGAATTTTATTTAACACCCATTTTCTTCCCATTCCTAGCAACTAACCTTGGGTTATACTCGAACAAGGTTGGATTGGGACATGCATGTCTATTCCATCGTTACGGCCATGTATGCGTGATTTAGCCGCCTTGTTGGTTTACGACTTTCGATGAAAGTTAGAAGCTCCCTACCATATATCATTCTTCATCCTAACTGCTGGTTAAACATGAACATGGATGTGATCGGATTGTATGTGTCTATTCCATCATTACGGCCGTGTATGTATAATACAACTACCTTGTTGGTGTGGTACTTATGGTGAAAGATTGTTGAATGATCGACCCTAAGCCTTCTTAACCCAATTTATATTTTGACTTGTTTCTCCTTAGCTTTAGCGGTGGAGATATGTATCCTTGCCAAGCCTATGATACAAAGCTAATCATGACCGAGCAATTGAGGGTACTACTTAAATGTTGCACCCTAGATTAGTTGAGTGATCTGAGTGTTTTTCATTTCCCTATTTCATAAGGATCTTGATCTGAGTGTTTTTCATTTCCCTAGCAATGGAAAATCCTAAACTTCGGTTGGGACACATTTTCATAAACTAAAACTTTTTCTAAAGTCTACTTGAGGACAAGTAGGATTCAAGTGAAGAGATATTTGATGACATCAAATAACATCACTTTATTATATCATTTATCCCATCTGTTTTGCCCACTTTTATATAATTATTGCATAATTTGGTACTTAATTGCTTTAAAGTTGATAAATGTAGTAATTCAGGAGTGTTTTGTGAAGACATGCTAAAAGGCGCATAAATTAGAGCTAAAACGAAGATATTTGAAGATTGTTGTTTTCTGACCAATACGCCGTATCCAATAAAAGAGATACGGCATATCAGCGCCTGACTTCACAAGAAAACGCGTTTGACCAATTCCCAATACGGCGTATCACTTCTGTCTACATATGCCGTATTCATGAAGATAACTATTCGAAGATACAGTAAATCAATTAAATTAGGAATGATATCACTGATTTATTATGAATGTAGCGCGCACTCCAAGGAATCCAGCCTAATACGACGTATCAACCTTGCTAGGTACGGCGTATCGAGTCTTTTTTAGACACTATAAATAGAAGACTCAAAAACGAATTTTCAGTGTGCAATATCATATTGTAGGTCCTTGGTATAGGATCTTACTAGCCTTTGTAAGACGATAGATAACTTGGATAAATCCAAATCAACTATATGAGAGACACTGACTATGAATATCAAGTGTTAATGCGGAAACTTAACACAAGAATTAAGAAGAAACGATATTACTAAATTGCTATTAAGCTCTAATGCTTCTATTGATATATTTCAATCACGTAGTACATAACATTGTGCCTTAGGGTTCCTTTTATACACCAAGGAAACCCTAATGGGCTTTACAATCCGTCAAAGGATAATACATATCCTTTCCTAAGATATCTCCTAAGATATCTCTAAGATAACTATTACTATTCTGTTACATAAACAGACTTAACTATGAACAGACTTAACTAACTATGACCAGTACTAACTCTAGTACTGCTACTCTACCAGTACTAACTTAGTACTGCCAGACTTAACTTAGTACTGCCAGTATTAACTCAATACTACCAGAACTAACTATTACTACCAGACTTAACTGTTATACTACCAGTATTAAGTCTGTTACAATCTATTTCCCAACAATCCTCCCCTAACTTGATCTTCACTTGTGAACTTCAAGTTCCTTCAATATATTCTTGATCTTCACTTTAAACTATTTGAGCTTCCTGAGGATGTTGTAAATAGAATTCTTTGAATTATTCTTGATCTGCAACACTTCAAATCATCTCTTTTGATCTTTGCAGCAACTATTCTTCAAAGTTCTTCAGCAACCCTTTATATCAGCAACATTTGACTACATGTACATCAAATCCTATAGTTTCAGGCTATTCTCATCACTTCCAGGTGTGTTAACTCCTGTGAGAGGTGAATCATTGAAAATTTTAAATGGATTTGATGTCTCTTTACCAGTTAGCCATTTACTCTGGAGTAGTCAGTCCTTTGGCCACCAGAAAGGTGCATGTCCATGGTTGACTGAAAACCATTTCAACTCTCAGTACATTAAACATTGGTGAGTTGAATACCATATGGTTTTTGGCAAACCATTACAGCCATAAACGGATTTGATATGCCTTTACCTGTAGCCGTTTGCTCAGGGCTAGTCAATCCTTTGGCACCTAGAAAAGGTAAATTCCATGGTGGATTGATAACCATGTCAACTCTTTGTACATGAAACTTGGTGAGTTGATATACCATCCACTTTTTGGTAAAGTGTCAACCATCTAATATGGATTTGTGGTATGTGCTTAATTACACATACCATTTTCTGTTAAACGGACTTAAAAGACTAAAAACATACCAAAAATACATTGTATTTGTATGTTTTGCATTTGTATTGTGCAGGAAACGGATATCAAACAAAAGGACAAAAAAAAGCCAAAAACAACAAAACTGAGCACGGAATGGAAAAGACAAAGTCAAATCAAGGCCAAAGTCAGTCAAAGTCAACAGGAAAGTCAACCTCGTAAAAGTCAAAAGATAGCAAGTGGAGAAAATACAACTTGAGGGACTAAAATTGCCAAACCTCGAGTTGTATTACAAGGGCTGAAATTGTTCTAACTTTACAAACTTCACTACTTCCTAATACCAGCTTGCTTTTCCATCATCTTTAACATTTTGTAGCAATTTTCATCTGGTTTTCCTCCTTGTAATTTCTTATCTAGCAAGGCTTTGCACCATCTCAGGCAGATAATGGATATATTGCTTTCAATCAACTATGAACATCCATAGACCTAAAATTCAAGCAATGGTACTCTACAAGACTCATAGTATCTCTAACTTATGACTTTTTGCTGTCCTAACTCACTCCATATAGGATCTGTACTAAGAGGTTCTTCAAACATATTCTTCAAATAATTCCAAAATACCCTCTCTAACTCATCCTCTGGTCCATTCATCCCATATCTATTCATCACAATCCTATACAACTCAAATGGAATCATCTGTCTAGAATATTGACTTCACATAATACCAAAAATTAATAACTATATGTCATTTCCATCTTCCTATACAATTTGGTACACTCCTTTTTCTCCTTGCTTGATTATCTTATAGGTGGCTATACTAGGTGTTTTCATAGCTACAGGAACAAGATTAATTGGAGTTTTAGTACCTGTGACAGACTCTTCTTGCTCATCAACTTCATCTGAATCTTCAGAGTCATCTTTATCAACACTGCATGCAGATCCCTTTCCTTCCATCTGGTTTTATCTTTTCCAGTCTTCTTGGTTGGTTATCTTCCATTTGCTTCATCCATCTTTCATATCTTTTTGGAGTCCCTTTTGTCTGAAGCTCTTCACCAAATATTTCAAACTAAGCTTAATTGTTCAAACCTTATGGTGCAAAGGACTCAACCTGTTCACAGCTTATCAAATTCCTTCTTGATTTCTTCAAACTTAAACTCTTCAAGTGAGAATAACACCAAGTCCCTTGATTCTTTAAATAGTTCATCATATACGTCTTCAGCTGTGATTGGGTCATGGGCTTGTTCCTTTTAGCTCTAGCTCTCTCTTCTGTAAAATATTTCTTCCTTTGATTTACAAGATCAACCATTTTCTGTGCAAAGTCTTCTCCTTGAAGTTCACTTCCTAGCATGCTCTTTGACAACTCAGCATTAGCTTCAAGCTTTGCTCTAATTAAATCCCAGTCTTCATTTGTATAATGCTGAGCTTCAAACTGAACTTGAGCTTTTCTTTTCTTCTGTTGCTCATTCAACTCTTCTTCTTCTGCAATCCTTTGAGCTAAGAGAGAATCCAAATGTACTTGTTTAGCTACCTCCTTACTTTTTGCAAGGTATCCAACTAATTATATCACAAGGCTAGCTTCCTCTTGTAACACTTGTTTCTTGACTTCTTTGGATTTTCTTCACTGATCATGGAGCTTTATCCTTTCTCTTTTGTCTTTATACTTGAATCAAAAGTAGACTTCTTAGCACCAGCAGTACTAACTTGTTCATCACCAGTACTAAGTTTTTCATCACCAGTACTAAGTTTAATACTGCCAGTATTAACTCCTTCAGCAGTACTAACTTGTTCACTCAGCATCAACTTCTGCTTGAAAATCCAAGCTTGAGACTACTTCTTTCCCTTACCTCTTTTCCTTCTCTGTATCTATCCTTCCATGTCAATAGACCATTTGTCTTAAAAGCAGACCTGAAAAAGAGTTTTGGCTGCTATCACAAGGGTATTTTGGACTTATGTCTTCACCTGTTCCTCCCCTGAAGCAATTCCTCATGTTGAAGGAGCGTAACCAAAGCCTTGTATGAAAGAATCGAGGATCATCATGACTTTCCTCCCTTGACGCCTCAGGTTACTGTCTCTTCAGATCTGACACAACCAATTTTCCTCCTTTTTCAAAAAACTTCCATCTTCTTCAACCTTCTTAGATAACTTCACTATGGCATTTCCCATGGGTCAGTCTTGGGTTTGTTTTAATCCATCTCCAAGCTGTCAATTTCTTGATATCAACATTAGACTTCCATGAAGTTAAATCATCCATAGGCATTTGACTTGAGCCTGTCCTGTGGGGGTGAGAAGTGATGGAGGACAGGAGATGGATCCTCATAGATGTGCTCAAAAATGGTGTAGTTCAGTGGCAAATGTTATTGTGTTGGGGTAAGGTGAAAGAAATAGGTGGTGAGTGTAGGGATAGGTGGTGATGAAAGGGATAGGTGGTGTGTAAGGTTTAGGGATAAGGTGGGGTGTAAGGAGTAGTAATGACGAGGAGGAGATGAGTGGATGGTACTAGGGGTGTAGATGATGAATGGTTGGAAGGAGCCATAGAAGGCATGTCTTGACGCTGGCGAATTGGGTTAGTTAGCAACAAGTAGCATAGAAGCAATAAAGGTCTTAGGTGCCCCTCGGAAATCCCTCTTATTTCATGTGTCCTAAAAATCTTTTTGGTCCAAGCTCACAGCTATAAAGGATGTATGTTTTCTGTTTGAATATTCAAGATCATTGCAGAAAACGAGGGTACAGTCAAAAACTTGTCTTGTCTTCTTACATTTGCACCATACATCAAAAATGAGTTTTGAAAAATTATAAACTCTATACCAGTGGATAGACAGATCAAAGCATTAGCATATTGCTACTAAAAATGATCCCATCCACCACTTTTAGAGCTTATATATGTGTAAAAGATTGGTGGACTAAATAGCCTCCATTTGGGGTGTGAAAATTTTTTTCCAAAAAGTAAAATTCCATAGTAGAACCCCCAATTTGGCCCCAATCAACCTCAAAAAGTTCATCATTTGGCAACATCGTAATTCCTGTGGCGTCATCTAATTGAAGTGAATCCCTAATTGACGCCTCAGAAATTGTGTACCTTATAGTATCAATGGTTGCCTTTATTTCTAGAGTCCCATCAGCGTTAGTATTAGCAGTTGCAGTCTGCCAAAACTGTTTGATAAGGGAATCATAGATAGTGGGATTAGTAGTCAAAGCATACCTAAGGTTTGAACCTCGAAGAAAATCCACTATCTCGGCAAACCCTGCACTCTCGTCAGGCTTGCGCAAAAACCTCACTTGATTGTGTTTGTCACAATACTATTTTGTAATTGAGCCCTTTGTGACAATCGATTCAATGTACTTGGGTTTTGAAGCGAATGAAATTGTAGATGCTGGTAACAGAACTTTTGACTATTTTCGTTATAGAGGAAATTTTTACTTTGCAATAAAAGAAGATAGCAATAAAAAGAAAAGTATGAAAGAGAAATCAAACTTTATCTATATATAGCTTCTCTGTTGTACGACTATTGCGCCGTAAAAATCTCTAATGGTAACATTTAAACAGTGATAAGTCAGAAAAAGTCAAATTTCCCGCAACCAGCATTAACAATACAACTACCAGTATTAACAGTTTCACTACCAGACTTAATTTTGGTCAAACAGAATTAATTAAGAGTCAACCTGAATTAACTCTTTTTCAACCAGAATTAAAAATGTATGAACAGTGTACACCAGTTAAAAACCTTGGCACTCCTCCCTTGCATCCCATGAAGGCCTGCAAAAGTTAGTCAAAAACAAGGGAAAAATATATTGCAAGAAAAGTGTATAACAGAATTAATAAAAACTAACTACCCGAATTAATTCTACTTAACTACCAGTATTAACTACCAGAATTAACTCTACTTAACTACCAGTATTAATCGACCAGAATTAACTCTACTTAACTACCAGTATTAAGAGAAACTGAAATAACAGTATTAATAAAAACTTAGCTACCAGAATTAAACAAACTATACAACTAAGCCTCCCCTTAAATGTTGCTATGGGTTGATCATACCAATGCAACCACCAAGTAATTGAACGCAAGGGACCAACAATTGTTTGTCAACAAGCAGCTTACATTAAGTCGTGTGAATTTTCGTCCACTCGTTATGAGCTTCTTCTCAGTAACAATCTCCATATGAAGTCGATTGACGAATCTCGATTGTCTTTGTCCTTAGGAAAGATAAACTGGGTTTTCTCACAAAGCAAATTGTTGCTTTAATTGTCATGGTGATTTTGGTATTTCATGAAATTGAAACCAAAGTCCAACAATGATTTTGAACCCACATTACTTTGTCCACATGCAATTGCAGCAGCTACATATTCAGCTTCAGCTGTTGAAGTGGCTACAATTGTCTGTTTCTTGCATTGCCATGAGATAAGTCTTTGTCCAAGAAATTGACAACCACCTGTTGTTGATTTCCTGTCAAGGTTTGACCCACCATAGTCACTATCAGAGAAAGCTTCCAAGTCAAAGGGTGATTCCCTAGGATACCATAATCCCAAGTTTGGTTTGCCCTTGAGATACTTGAAGATCCTCTTGACAGCATTGAGATGAGAAGTCTTTGGAGTCACCTAAAAACGTGAACAAACACATACTGCATACATAATATCAGGTCTAGAAGCAGTTAAGTACATGAGGGAACCTATCATAGATCTGTACAAGTGTACATCTACATCAAAAGCTTCCTCATCCTTTGTCCAAAGGCATCTTTGTCATCCATTGAAGTTATTGCAGCTTTCAACAATTCACAAGATCAAATTTCTTAGTATTTTAGCTACAAACTTGTCCTTAGAGATTTAAGATTTCACTCCCCTGAGTACTGCTTGACTTGTAACCTAAGAAAAAAATTGAGTTCACCCATGGAACTCATTTGAAATCTGCTCTTCATTAAGGCTTCAAACTCAGCACACCAAGACTTGTTGGTAGAACCAAAAATGATATCATCCACATACACTTGAACCAGCATGATATCCTTTTTGTCTCTTTTAATGATAAAAGTGTCTTGTCATTTATGCCCCTCTTGTAAAAAAAAAACCCAATGCATTCTCTAGGAATGTTTATAAAGTAGCATACCCAAGCTCTAGGGGCTTGTGGGTGTATCCATACAAAGCTTTTGACCACCTTGTAAACATATTGGAATGATCAGGATACAACAAGAACCAGTGAGGTGTAGATACATCAAACCTCCTTCATCCTATAAGTGCCATACAGAAAAGCACTTTTAACATCCATTTTGGTATACTATGAACCCCATAAATGAGGCAAAGGCTAAAACAACCTGATAGCTTCTATTCTTGCCACTAAGGAGCAAAAACCACAATCAGTCCCTATAAACCTTCTTCCTTGTGTGAACCCTTTCCAACCAATCTTCTTTAATTCCTCACTAACCATCACCTCTTTTCCTCTCTTTTGTTCCTAAGCAACCTAATTGGTCCTAATCACCTTCATTCCATGAGGTAAGATCTACAAGAGCCCCAGTACTTGTTGTAGTCTTGAACTAAATAGTTCTTCTTGCATGCTTGAACCCAACTGTTCATCAATGTAACGCATCAGCAATCTTCCTAGGTTCCTCCTGAGATAGAAAGCAGCAAAACAAACAATGTTGTTGGAGCTTTTGATTGTTTCTGTGCTCTTTTGAATATGACGGAGAAAGAGCATGAGCTCCTAATTTGTTTTCTGCACTTTGCTCCTATTTTGCACAGCTGACTTATGATCACCAAGTATTTACTTTTGTGTGAATACTATGAATCTTAAGTGTATGGATTAGAACTGACTTCAATTTCTGTAGGAAGACTGTTGAAATCAGTTATCACACCCTCCTCATCATAAGATGCCTCATCAAAAATCCCTGTCTCAGGCTTGTGAAAGATTTCTAGCTCTGGCATAAGTGAGTCATCATGTTCAAGCCTACCAGTATTAACTGTGTGACTACCAGTATTAACTGAGGAAGTACTGGTAGTGTTGTTCTCAGGGACTGTCCCTAAATGCTTTAGGGCAATTTCTTCCAACTCTCTTCTAAAAGCATGAATCTTAGGATTTTCTTCTAAAGAAGTTCATAGAGCAATCCTATTCTTTGAATTGTGAATGAAGTCCTTGATACATCTTTTTCTTCAGGAATCCTTACAGCTGAAGGCACAACAATAAGCTCTACTTCTTCATCTTTTTCCTCAGAAGCAATAGATGTTGGAGTACCTGCACTGTTAGTTACTTCTGAATTACCTGCATGTGGGTTAGCTTGATTCTCCAAAGACACAGGAATATAGTTCATAGAGTCAGTAAGATAGTCAATATCAAACATCCATCTATATCCTACTCCTTTGACATTGGGTTTATCTTCAAGAAAATTAACATCAGATTTTACTTCTACTCTTTTGGTTCCTATAGTTAAAACCCTATAGCTATGCTAATTTATTGAGTAACCAACTAAAAAATCCCCCTCATTAGTTTTTCCATCAAACTTGCCAATCACACTAAGAAGTATCTAGAATGTTAACATAACACCCAAAAGGGTCTATGTAGCTAATAATTGGTTTAATGGCCAAACGAAAGCTCATAAAGGAGTTTTTGTTTGAGTTTTTGGGCACTCTTACCCTATTAAAAATATAGCAAGCAAGTACTAACTGCTTCTGTGCCCAAAAAGTGGTTTGGTAAGAGAGAATCTGCATCAAGTTTCTAGCAGCCTCAATTAGGTTCTGTTTTCATTCTTTTCAGCAACACATTTTGTGTAGATTCTAGCAGTACTATACTCTTGTTTTAATTCCTTGTTAACCACAAAATTTTCAGCATATCTCTATTCTTAATTCAGTGCCATTATCTGATCTAATGATTTTTAACTCTATGACAAAGCTGTTTCAAATCTGCCTAATAAAGTCTAAGAATGCCCACTATTTTCATCCTTCGAAGCCAAAAAGAATACCCAACTAATCTTGTACAATCAATCAGTTGATTAACAAGGCCATAACTTGCATGATTAATAGCTTTTCACAGAATAGACCAAAAAGGTCCATATGCAAGGTGTGTAAAGGCACAGTAATCAATCTTTCTAATTTGGCCTTGCAAGAGGCCCTGTGTTGTTTGCCTTTATGGCAGGCAACACAAGTATGGTCATTTTTGAAAACCTTGGAAGGTAGACCTCTAACAAGGTTTCCCTTCACAAGTTTGTTTAGGTTTTTAAAATTGATATGACCTAACCTCCTATGCCATAATTTAGATTCATCAGATGTGGCTTTTGCAATCAAACAGGCAAAACCTTTGCAGGAGAAGTGTCTTCATGTCAAAACTGTACATTTTGTGTGTCTAGGGACCCTTTAAAAAAGTAACTGATTTTCCATGCAAGCGATTTTAAAGTCAGAAGACACAACAAGACATTCAGTTTCAGTAAAAAGAACCTTGTGCTGCTTATCACAAATTTATGATATTGAGAAAAGATTAAAATGCCCTAATTCTTTTACAAAAGACACACTATCAAAATCTAAATTACCAACTCTTATTCTACCTTTACCAGATATGTAGCCTTTGCTACCTCCAAAGGTAACAGATCCCCCATTGAATTCTTCAAAATCCTCCAGTTGATCCTTGTTACCTGTCATGTGCCCTGAGCATCCACTATCAAATATACCTCTATCTACCATGTTCTTCAGTGGATGTTCCTGCACATGAAAAAGAGAAATTAGTTTTCCTCTTAGGGACCCATGCCTTTGCATGCTTGGTTCCCCTGCCTGTGGTGACCATTTATGGCATTACAGTTCTATTATAAAGTAGGGCCACTGTTAAAATCTGAAGATTGGTCTAGTGTTTTCTTCAAATTATAACTTCTAGAGGTCTTAACAGCTATCCCCCAACCTTCCCATTACAGCATTAGAATTAGTCATTTGTGCTGTAGAATTTGCAAAAGGTCTTCTTACAGATGAATATGATTTTGAAAAATCCCTTCTTTGATTCATTTGATTCATCTGTTCTTTTTGAGACCTTGAACCTGTTTTGAGGTTTTGTGAGTTACTGGCTATTTAGGTCTAACAGAATTAACTTTAGGACTAACAGCATTAACTTTTGGTCTACCAGAATTAATATTTGTCCTACCAGTATTAATATTAGGCCTAACAGTATTAAACTTTGGCCTACCAGCATTAAGTTGTACTGATCTAGGAACAAATTGATTAGCATGATTAATCCTGTTTGCATTGAGTCCCATTTACAATGGTTTTGCCATCCCAGTACATAGTATTAACAACCCTCTAACCTCAGCTTCATAATAGTCACAACCTTAATATAAGTGACTTAAGACTACCACAAACAAAACATTTCTTTCTATTGGGTACAAAGAGTAACCTTCCCCTAGTTCTCTTTTTCCATCAATATTCCAATTTCTTCCTATTAACCGTTGTTTTCTATATCTGTGAGAGGATGCCTAGAGTATTTTAATGTGTGAGACATAACTAGGTTCAACTTCTTTTGATTTTGGAGCAAACACATCTTTTTCATTAGTTACTTATATGCTTGACTTAGACACCTCACTTGGTTCACTTACACTTTCTGATTTCAGTCTCAAAAGAGTGCACCAGAGATATTTCACAAGATCCTCACTGTTTATTGGTTTGACAGGAAGAATGCTCAAAGAAATTCTGATCTGACACACTAATTTATAGGTTTTTGAGGACCCCTTCTACCATAAAACATACAAAGAATCATCTATTTCCTCTTGTGGTTGAGGAGTATAATCTCCACTTAAAGGAGGTGGAACACCTTTAAATTCATTGGTCTTTGTAAATCTACTGTATGAAGGTTTTCCTATAGAATCCTCTTTTTAACACCTAAAGACAGAAAAATTCATTTCTTCCTCATAACTTAGAATCTCATCATTAGATTTTATTTCAAAACCTAAGCCAAGTTTATCATTTGAACTCATGCCATAAATAATTAATCTCCAAAGATTCTTGGAAGAATCTTTCCATGAATCTACTGTATTCTGTAATTGTTCCTTTTCTTTGACAGCTTTCATTCCTATTCTCCTATATCTTTTAAGCTTTTCATATTTTTCATGTATTTCATTAGCTTGAAATGCAAGGTTTTCAATTTTAGAGAAAGTTTTGCGTTTTTGAGAAGTAACAAGTTGAGCTTCTGTTTCTTAACACTTTACTATATGCAAGTATTTGTTTGCTTAGTTGAATCACCTAACTGATTCATTTGTTTCATCACACTCATTAATTATAAGCTTATTATATGAATCAATGCAAATTTAGAACACAAAGATACCTACATGCTTGAGCTGATAGCCAAAAGAGCATGATTTGGTTTCTTCAGCTTCAGTATGCTCTCCCCAATTGACAATCCCATCATCCATTATCAGCAAGCCCATCTGATTCTTCTCTTGCTTCCCAGCTTCTTGATGTTGATAAGGAGAATCACTCTTCTTCTTTCCATCTTGTACTCTGTTTGCTGTGCATTCCCTAGCAAAGTGACCAGTATTATGACCATGAAGCACTCAAGCGTCTTTTTGTCAAACCAACGAGGCGTTTTTTACATCCACATGCGAACTCGTCCTTCTGCTTCTTATAGAACTTCTTCATTTCGAATAAGCAATCATTGTATTTGCCAATTGTATGGTCCATCTCATTCAATATCTACATCATCAATCTGTTTTCCAAATCTTCATGAAGTAAGTCCCAAATCCTCTATTTGGTTTGGCAAAAAGGGAATATTATGTGACTTCATCATCACAACCAGCAAGAACTTTATTTTCAGAAACATTGGTTGAAAGAAGTAGAAGGATGCATGTCCTGTAGAGGCTCCAGTAAGAACTATACTTACCTTATTAGTCCCTGCTTTGCTTTGTGACACAAAAGCAACATTTTGAGCACTTGAAGGTTGTTTTTGAGCACCCTGAATTCCTTGCTCGAAAAACTCTAAGGGTTATTGTACAAATCATCAATTGATAAATTATCAATCTCATGATTAGTTCTCATAGTCATTGCCAGATTAGACCATGCTGACGGCAAAGATCTAAGAAATTTATGATTTGCATCTTCTGTAGATACTTCAGCACCATGAGCTTCCAATTGAGATAGTAACTGTTGAAACCTGTCATATCCTTTTTCTATGTCCTAAGAATTGGATATTCTAAATCCTAAATGCTTCAAACTGTGTTTTTGAAAATAGCCCTATTGCAGCATTTATCTTGAATTAAGCATTACCACCAAACTAGTTTCGTTAATGCTTCCAATTTCCGCTTTGCATTCAATCCATGGTCCATGGAAATCTTCTCATATGTTCTTTAGGAATGGCCATCAGCAGAATATTCTTAGCTTTCCTCTCCTTTTTAACAGCTTGAATCTCTGCAGCAGTAACTGGTGAATTACTCGAACAACACCATCCTTTCTAATTGAAATTCTCTTCTTGGAGTTACCAATCTGAATTACCTTCCATACTTCATTGTCAATGTACTCAAGGTAATGCCCCATCTCCATTGCCCATTATATCATACTCCCTCCTCTTCAGATTAGGGAGTTTGATATTTGAGATAGCAGTAGTTTGGGGAATCATTGGTTTGTGGTTGTTAAGGTTCAGCAACACAGATCCTGATGCATCATCATGGTTGATTCTTTCACCATCACTTGAGGTGTTTAGAAATCATCATTTGCAGGGTTAGACATTTTGTAAAAATTGTAGGAGATTGTTTTTGTTTGTTGATCTATGATTCTTCTTTTCTTCAGAGTCCCTTTTAAGGCTCTGATACCACTTGTAGGTCCTTGGTTTATGGATCTGACTAGCCCTTGGTAAGACTAAAGAAACTCGGATAAATCCCAAATCAACTATATGAGAGACACTGACTATGAATTATCAAGTGATAATTTTTATATTTTTTATGAATTTTTAAAACTTTTAACGAAATTAAATTATAAAAAATACTAAACTATTTTTAAAAAATCTAAAAAAATTACCTAAATTACTTTATCCTACGACTATCCTAAGAAAAATAAGAAACCCGAACTTCAACTTATAAATAAGCTCCAAATAAGCTGGAAAGACTAGGTTAAATAAATAACCACTTGGGACTCTAACGTAGAAGTCCCAAGGGCACAACGGTAAGGGTCTTGGTTATAAAAGGGGTGTATTGAGGGTAGAGACCCGGGTTCGAGTCTTGCTCACCCGGGTTTCCCCTTATCTCCCCCTTTTTTTTACAAATTTTTTTTCAAACAAACTTGTTAAGCTGCTCCTTGAGCTTAACAATTTTTATAACTACAACTTTTTGAGATTGCTTATAAATAAGCTGAAAAAGGGCTTTTAAAAATAGACAGTAAGCTTAACTAAGCTTAAGGCTTAATGTGGCTTTTTTCCTTGACTTTTTAAACTACTAAGCTAACTTTTAAACTAATAAGCTGAAAGAAGTTATGTAACCTAACCTATATAAGCACTAATGAGTTAAAATCTACAACTAATTAAGCTGAAAAGGGCTTAAACTAGACAGAAAGCTTAAATAAGCTTAAGGCAAAAAGAGGCTTATGGCTTTTTGACTGTTAGCACAAATAAGCAAGGAAAATGGGAAAATGAGCACACACAACTTAACACACCATCATTAAGGACTATTAGGAACAAAAATAAGCAATGGGAAGAAGCCCAATAAGCCAGAATTTGGCTTAAGCACTCAGCAGTACTAACTTTGGAGTTAGTACTGCTAGGGTGAACTTGGCTTTTTCTTGCACACAATAAGCAAGCAAAGTGGACAATAAGCAATCTAGGGTAACTATCACACCTAATAAGCAACTAAGAACACAAAAACAGCAATTAAAAAGCACAAAATAAGCTAGAACAAGAATAAGCTATATCCTACACTATGCTAAGTAAAAACAGTCAAGTCCCTACTTTGAGCTTAAAAATAAGCTACCTAGAGGATGACTTAAGGTCTGAAAAGCTAGGACTTAATAAAAGGGCTTATTGGCTTTCTAGAAAAGCCAAAAGCTTGAGCTGAGGTTCACTAATAAGCTAGATAAGTGGGCTTAAAAATGGTGTCTAGCACCAGGGGAAATGGGCTAAAAACAAGGGGCTTAAGTTGACAGCTTAAAATAAGCTGTCAAATAAGCTCAAAATGAAAA
>BQNB010154540.1:0-15504 GCA_026074375.1 Tanacetum coccineum | reverse complement strand
AGCAATTCTCATGGGATATTATTATGCTATTCCAAGACAATGATACTTTTCTGGTTTAGTATAGGGTACTTAGAGACCTAATCTTGCACCGTTCTTCAATCAACGACAGTGCAAAATTAAGTAACAAATTTGGGGGATTTTACTTCATTTTCAAGTTTGATATATTTTGTTTACTTCACCATGTGGTCACAGTAATAGCCGACAGAATACGAGGTTGGTAAGTTAGCTAGAGAGTTTAAAGGTTGAGATGTAATCAGCAATTCTCATGGGATATTATTATGCTATTCCAAGACAATGATACTTTTCTGGTTGAGTATAGGGTACTTAGAGACCTAATCTTGCACCGTTCTTCAATCAACGACAGTGCAAGATTAAGTAACAAATTTGGAGGATTTTACTTCATTTTCAAGTTTGGTATATTGGGTTTACTTCACCATGTGGTCACAGTAATAGCCGACAGAATACGAGGTTGGTAAGTTAGCTAGAGAGTTTAAAGGTTGAGATGTAATCAGCAATTCTCACGAGATATTTGAAGCTACAGAACGTTAATGATACTTCACAGTCTCAACAAAATCTTTTAAAGTTCTTCAGTGTTTCTCATAACTTTTCAAGATTGCTGCTTTTGACAAGAGCTTCTCGAGTATATGGTCGTACACGTCAATGATGCTTCCGAGAGTTCGAAACCATCATGGGGGAAAACGTGTACTTTGATGTTATTAGGTCAACTTCTAGGGGGAAGTAGTTTACACTACTTCACTTAGTATGGTTTGTGAAGTATTTTGCATGCGTGAGAAAAATTGTTGCTGATCTCTTGCATGTTCCCCTAAATGGATATTCATTAAGACCGAATGTCATGATACATTATAGAAGCAGTATTAGATGGTGCGGTTGACTGTTTCTTCTACTAAATTCCGCTGTGCACTTTAAATGTCAATGTTAGAAGATCGTTCAAGCTACATCAACGTTTCAGAATATGCTCAAGATACGGATGTTGGTTTGGGGGGAAGCTGATTCAGAAACTTCGCTAAAAAAGAGTCTATGAAGAAAGCTTTTCAAGACATGCTGCATGAATTGGGGGGAAGTTAATCCAACTCATGCATACTACAATGGCTCCAAAACAAGTAAAGACACAGAAGAGCCAAGTTGGAGTACAAGTATCAAGACTAGAAGACAAAGACGTCATTTTCAGCATTGGAAGCGCTTTGGATGTCATTTCATCATGTTGTATTTGTATTTGATAGGAACATTATAAGTAATTCCGTATGTCCACATATTGGGGGAAGATTGTTAGCCTTAAAATATGAGGACTTATACAAAATTACATTAGTTCATAAATAGCCAAACATGCAGGGACTAGATTAGACTATTAAGGATAGTTTAGTTGTGTTTGGACATTATAACTACCCCCTTCTACTTCCATGGAGGGGTGGGATTCTTTTTGTAATATCTATAAGTGTGTGTGTTTTTTTCTCTCTAAACCACTACACATCTTTACTTTCTCTCTCTAAAAACAATATGGATAAGTATTCTGTTTAATCCTCCCCGACCTCCGGATAATCTTTGTTAGCTAGTGTTTCTTATTATAACAATTGGCATCAGAGCTGCAGGGGTGTTTTGTATTCGTGTTTGTTGTCTCATTTTTATCAGTTTATTTAAGCTTATTTTTTAGCTTATTTCGAGTCTTTTCTTTTAAAAAAAACCACGGCTAAAACTCTTTTTTGGTGAGTGTTTGTTGTTTTGTGGGCTGCGTGCTTATAACCATTTATTTTCTGCTTATTTTTTTTATCTTATTCTAAGGTACTATTCACAGGTTACAGCTTATTTTTGAGCTTATTTGATTTTTAGGTAAATGGTGTATTTTGTTCTTGTCCAACTTTTTTACAGCTTATTTCGTCCTTTAAAGCTTTTCAGATGGTGGGCTTATTAAGTTTGCTTTGAGTTTCTTGCTTATCATAAGCAACTTATTCTGTCCTATAATTTTTCTGGGCTTATTTGGGTTTTCAAGAAACTGATATGAACAAGATAACAAGAAGATGTCACAGATCCATTATTCTAGCCAAAAGGGCAGTTTTTTTTATGGACTACAAAAAGGACAGGCGAGTTATACACTCACCTTTGGACGAGTTATACATGTAACAATAGGCAAGTTATACGTGTATATGGGGCGAGTTATACGGGGCAAGCTATACACAAGTTAGGCGATGTATACAACTGCCTAGGCGAGTTATACAACTGCCTAGGCGAGCTATATAATTCCCATACAAATCTCGGGTCAACTGACTGAGTCAAGGTCAAACTAATAGAATGACAGATCTAAAAGAATTGACTCGATCCCAATCACTCAAACACATTACAACAATCCCATCTTCGTCTCTCTTCAAAGCCCAAAATGACTCGAACACAATGAAAACAACGATCTCAGATTGGTTATATTCGTGTTTAGCAATTAATTACCAAGATCTTATTGAAGATCAATCACACGAAACATCATAATCATCATCGATCCATGTAGGTTATAAAACCCAAGTGTTATACGAAACTAAAGATAATCTTATAACAAATCTGTTATAAGCTAATCTTTCTTTTGAATAGAACACAAGACATTCACAAGACAAAAATACCTACCCGATATCATTTGTATGATCTTGAAGCCGTTTCAATGATGTTGCATCCATATGACATGGAGTTATGAGGATGCGTGTGGCTGGAAGATTGGAAGGAAATGGTGCCTAAGATCGATTCTTGTGTATAGATGATTAGTGATGATGGTCTATGTCAATCTTTGTGGGTATGAATCGGCTTAACATCATCAAAGAGATGGAAGAGATGGAAGTTAGATCTCTTTTTTGGATAGATGAAAGAAGTGACTACGTATTTTTTTATTAGGGTTAAGTGGAGAAAAATTAGGGGATGTGATATTATATATCAAATCTCAAAATCGGGTTATATTTTTTAGATGTGGGCCGAGACTTATCAAAAGAATGTGGGCTTTGGCTTATAACAAACGCAACTAGGCCAGATTTGTGGCAGCTGGTATTGCATAAGTTAAGTTGGGCTGGGTGTGTTAAACTAATTGAAGTGGGCCGGTATAAGGGTTTAGGCTGGATATGTTTTTTGTGGGCCTAAAAACTTTAACCAAAATTATACACGAATTTTTGTATAACTTGGTTAAATGAACATCATTTTTAGATTAAGCCAGGAATAATATGCTATCATGACAAGTTGAACTAGACAATGTTTATTCGTTAACGACATTCAAAAATAACATTTGTCCTAGTTTAACGACAAACACGATACATAACATTAAAAAGGATCCGAATAAGATTCACTAAAATGACAACGGCTAAGGATTCGGATTTCGATGACAACTTGATCACGAAGTTAATTGTATCTTTATTTGACATTGAAGTGAGTTTCACGAAGACGTCTACTCATTTCATCATCGAGACTTCCTTTTATTTTCTATCCCTTTTCTTTAAACCCAATCTATCGATTGATGACTTGCTTGAACGTACAACGGTTATGATTGAGACTTAAATTATCTAGTTCCAGTAGTCAGGGGTGGTTGGTTGCCAGACCTGTTAGCTCATCACTTAAAGGTGTTTACAATTGTAGTTACTCAGTGTTCACACGTAAAATGTAGATATGGATAATTTCAAGAGGTGTTGTACTTCTTATACTTTTCTGGTTGAGTATAGAGTACTTATAGATTTAATCTTTCATCGTTCTTCATTCAACAACAGTGCAAGCTTAAGTAACAAATTTAGGGAATTTTACTTCATTTTCAAGTTTGGTATATCGGGTTTACTTCACCAAGTGGTCACAGCAATAGCCGACAGAATACGAGGTTGGTAAGTTAGCAAGAGAGTTTAAAGGTTGAGATGTAATAAACAATTCTCACAGGATATTTGAAGCTATAGAATGTCAACGTTACTTCACAGTCTAAGTAAAATCTTTCAAAGTTCTTCAATGTCATTCATAACTTTTCAAGATGTTTGCTTAAGACAAGAACTTCTCGAGTATATGTGCGTACACGTCAATGATGCTTCTGAGAGTTCGAAACCATCATGGGGGAAAACGTATACTTTGATACTTTGATGTAGGTCAACTTCCATGGGAAGTAGTTTATACTACTTTGCTTAGTATGGTTTGTGTGAAGTATTTTGCAAGCGTGAGAAAAGTGTTGCTGATTTCTTGCATGTTCTCTCAAACGGATATTCACCAAGACCAAATGTCATGGTACAATATAGATGGAGTATTAGTTGGTGTGGTTGGCTGATTCTTCTACAAAATTCAGCTGTGCACTTTAAATGTCAATGTTAGAAGATCGTTCAAGCTACATCAAAGTTTTAGAATCTGCTCAAGATACGAATGTTGATTTAGGGGGAAGCTGATTCAGAAACTTCGTCAAAAAGGAGTCTATGAAGAAAGCTTTTCAAGACATGCTGCATGATTTGGGGGGAAGTTAATCTAACTCATGCATACTACAATGGTTCCAGAACAAGTAAAGACATAGAAGATCCAAGGTGGAGTACAAGTATCAAGACAGGAAGACACAAAAGTCATCTTCAGCATTGGAAGGACATTAGAAGACTTTATTTTGTTTGTAATTGTACTTGTTAGGAACATTGTAAGTAATTTCGTATGTCCACATATTAGGGAAGATTGTTAGCCTTAAAATATATCGACTTATACAGAATTACATTAGTTTATTATTAGCCGGATACGCAAGGACTAAAAATGTCATTAGATGATAGTATGGCGTGTCATAGGCTATATATATCCCCTCTATACTTCCATGGAGGGGTGATGATAATAATTTGTATCTCATAAGTGTGTGTTTCTCTCTCTAGAAAACACACACATTTGTTCCTTTCTCTCTCTACATTAATCTAATATGGCTTCCTTTTATTTCTATCCTCCCTGAACTCCGATTCGTTGTTTAGTTAGTGAATAATAAATGTTAACAAAATGAAATAACCAAGAACTTCCAGATTTTATGATAGACAGAGAGGAGAAAAAGAGCTAGAGATACTAGTCGAGCGGCGAGAGTTCGTCCAACACAAGGGCAAGAGATGTCACTTTCAGTTTGAATAGCATGGCCGAGGACGAGAAAGATGAAGTGTAGGAAGTTTGTCCCAAGTCGTCCCATTGACAGGGACCAAGCAAATAAGAAAGCAAAAGCTGGGACGTCGTCGACATCTTCAGCAACTGCCTTTGATGTGGAACCGTTGGCCAAGTTGATGGCCAACGAGTATGCAATGGCTAGCGAATCGTACAACGCTAAAAAAGGGCCAGGACGGAGTTATTGCAGATCAAAAGCAGGAGCTGGAACTCAAGGCTGCGGAGCTGAGAATCCGACGAATGAAAAACCGTCAAAGAGACGAAGCTTTATATATGTCGACTACCGATGAAGAGTTGAAGGCGGTATTTAAGGCGAGGTGGAACATTACATTTTAGTTTACGTTTTTTATTTATCTATGTAATGTTTACGTTTATAATTCCGAGCGTGTACGTTTTTAATTATTTCTGTAACGTTTTTTATTTTATAAATAAAAGTTTTAGTTTTTAATAAAAAAATGGTTTGTCAGTGAGGGTTTCGGTGACTGATAAGTGTGAAAGGTGAAAGGTAGTGAGAGTAAAATGTTGGAGAAAGAAAGTTGATGTGACGCTGATATGTTCGGTAAAAAAGTGTTTTTTTCGATGACTGATATGAAGATAATATTTCTACCTTACATGTATGAAAAGACTTGTTTGATTAACGTTCATATATTGGGTGGGAAATTCCAAACACACACATTTGTATGACCAAAAGTTAGATTAAGATTACTACATCCTATCCAATCAAATATATTCATATTAACATGACGAAAATACGATTGATGGTGATTTATGAATATCCATGCAATACCTGAACTTTAATACTCTTAACTTTAAAGTGAATCAAAATGGAGTTCTTTAAATATTTCACATAAGTTTGAATATTATCTTAATCTTAATATTATAAGAAAGTTAAAAAATGTAATTCAACTTTTAGATATAATAAAACTACATAATTACGTTTTGCAGTTATTCATGCTATTTGTGTTAAAAAAAAAGTTATTCATGCTATTTATTTATTACAATATAGAATGACTAAAATGTACTTTTTTAAATTGGATCAAAATTAATAAGATATAAAGGTGTGTTTGGTTCGCAGTATGTTTTAAAGGAATTGTAATATGTCAAGGGAATTGTAATTTGAATGAAATGTAATTCAAAGAGTTGGAATGTGTTGGAATTGTAATTGTTGTATTGTGTTTGGTGGAACTTCAACGTAATGTAATTCAAAAAAATTAAAATAAATGTAATAATAATAATAATAATAATAAATAGTAATAATAATAATTATAAATATAAAAATAATATTAATATTATTAATAACTAAATAATAATAATAATAATAATAATTTATAAATAATAATATTAATAACTCAAATAATAATTAAAATAAAAGTAATAATATATAAATAACATTAAATAAAATAATAAGTAATAATTAATTAGTAACAATATATAGTATAATAATAATAAATTAATATAAAAATATAAAACAAAATAATATAAATAATAATATAAATAATATTTAAAATTACCTCAATTCTAAATAATATAAAATCCAGTAATACTTATTATTATCTCATCTCATATTATATAACATTATACATAATAATGATATAATAAATATTATTAATAGTGATTAATAATATAATATTCAGTATAAAATATAATGATATAATTTAATTAATATTATGAATGAGAGAGATAGAGTGGATGTATGAAAAAATAATATAAAATAATATAAAATAATAATGTTTATTATTAATATTATTTTCATATTTATATAATATAATAATAATAATATTAACATTAATAATGATTTAAAGTATAAAATACTGAATTACAACGTAATTCAAAACTTTCCATTCAACTTCATATATAATCTGAATTCCCTCACTTCATGTAATTGTAATGACTGAATTACAATTACAACACAAACCAAACAGCCTACGTAATGTAATCTGAATTATAATTCATTTTATTTTGCGAATCAAGTAGCCTACGCAATGTAATTAGATTACAATCACATTCAATTACATTCAATTACGGCGAACCAAACGGGGCCTAAGGCTCTTAATTAGCTTTTTAGAAGGAGAGTGAAACATTAATGTCTCTCTCAATTAAGAGAGATTAAAGCTTTGGACCCACATTTGTTTCTCATTAAATAGAAAGTAATGTATGTAACCAAAACTCATTATGCTTTCTTTATTGTCATTTAACTTAACGTACTTTTTATTAGAACTCATTATACATAACTGAGCACATGATAAGAAGACAAGGGCCCACAGAAAAGTACGCAGGGACCCACAAAATTTGTGGGTCCCTGAGTACTTTTTTGTGAGACCCTGTGTATTTTTTTATACTTTTTTACCTTTTTATCATGTGCCCTAGAGGCACAAGTTAGAAAAACCATTTTACATAAAAAGGCGCAAATACATTTGTTTTCTTCCCAAACCAATATAAGGATAAAAAATAAAGAGGAAAAAGACGCCATTAATTAAGGGTACGAACATGACAGGACCTCGCCAAATTGACTCAAAAATTAGACTCCCGTTAATAAGGATATTGACTAAGGTTTGATCACGCACTTTACGAACTACACACTATTTATTATGCCTGGTCCACCTTTTTCGGCTCTTTCCTAAGTACTAAATTAAGCACCAAATTCTCATGCTAACCATCACTCTTAGGGTGATGTTTAAACATTCATTAAATATAAATTTATCATTAAATGAAATAGTATATTCTATTATTATACGTATTTATTCATTTTAAACATGGAATGTGATGTTAAACACGAAATGTTTTGTGTTCATTAATTATTTATTTTTCAATTAAGGTATGTTTAAACACCACCTTAGCAAAACCCATTAGTCTATTATCGGAAAAGTGGAAAACCAATACAAAAGGTAGAATACTAACAGTGATTATCTCTCGTCAATGATTGCTACCATAAGTATGATACCTTTACCACTAAATGACTTCATGATGTTTATTGTATTTGCTTAGGCCTCATACAGGTGATTTTAAACTTCTTTACTATTAAGAGTTGCTTGGGTCACCAATTACTCACACAAGTAGTTGTAACGCCTTAACCTTAACCTCAAATTTAAATCAAACATGAGAATGCAATGCAATGATGCGCGCATTTTTAACCCAAGGTTGAGTATATCTCTGATTACAAGAATCAAGAACATTACCCGTCTTGATCTTTCACCCATTCTGATATTCTCCTAACTGCTTCCTACCCTTAAATGTCTTCCTGGTCACTGCATGACCATCCATGGTATATACGCAATTAGCTCTTCTTATTCCTGATAGTACCACCAGTGAACCATTTATAACCTTGATCTTGCCCGACTGCATCTTCACGGTAAAACCTTTTTTTTCAAGAGTACCCAGCGATATCATGTTTCGCCTTAATTCCGGAACATACTTGACGTTGTCCAACACGAAACTTGACCCATCCCTCATATGTACTTGAACTTTACCCATCCCCCGTACACGACATTCCCTGCCATCACCAAGCCGTGTATTACCACCGTCATACTCCTCAAAATCAAACAAGTAATTTCTCTTGTATGTCATATGGTATGAGCACCATGAATTCATGATCCAGCCCAACAGTTGGTCAACACTCATAGCCATTATAACATCAGTATTGTCATACCCGTCATACCCATCAGCTCCAGAACCGGATACCTGATTTCTGACAAAATATTGAGATTTCTTATGATTATACCTGGGACAATCCCTCTTTAAATGCTCCTCAGACAGACATATATAACACCCGAGTCTGCTGATTCTTCCATGCGATTTTGACCACGCACTATCTGTACCATGCTCCATATCTTTCGACGAGATCTCCCCTTCATATACAACCCTTCACCACTATTACCCTTTGCTTCCGTCATCTTCTGAAGTTCCCTACAATTAAGTTCCCTACAATTACCTGCCATAACTTAAATTTTCGTTGGACATCCGAAATCCTACAAAATACTAGTTAATAGCTTAAACCCTTTTCCAAAAAAAAGTTAATAACTTAAATTATGATTTTTCTTAGGTATTGTGATTTTTTTCCGCTATTTAAGCCACAACCAATATCAAACTATGAATACAATGTATAAAAGGATGACGTTCTTTTTGTTTCGGTAATATTAGATGGACGAGTTTTTTTTGACTCAGATGTACGCAACATAAACGAGATATCTTTTGATCGTTTTTTAATATTTTCAGCCACCTCAAATTTGTATTTAATAAAATTTGAACCTCTATTGAGAATAATATCAAATTGTTCAACCTTTACATATGTTGACGCATAATAAAACCAAGATATGAAATTGGTGAAGCTTGGCATTATCTTCCAAATTAATCTTTAGATATCTTGGAGAGATGATATGTGTGTTTCTTTAATTCGACACGTTAAAAGTATACAAAGAATATACCTGATAAACCAAAAATTGTTGTGATGACCTACCTGCCTCCAAAAATAAAATAAATTATTTCAAACATACTTTATTCAAAAACAAAAATAATAAGAATGGTCACTAGTTCTAGTGGCTTTAACTCTCTAACCAACACGTGGTATACTTTCCACTATTTATACCCCTTCACTTCTACACTTTCATCTTCAAACTCAACTCACTTTTTCATACACACAACACAAACACCTTCAAACACACACACACTTAAACACTCACTTTTTAAAAATAGCTTCATTTAATAACAGCAACAAGAATGGCAACTTCTTTAAACTACACTCATACTTTTACAAATAATAACCCAAGAACCAAATTCTTAACATCTTCTAAAGATGTATTTGGTTCATCTCCAGCTTCAGTAACAGTTAAAAAACAGAGCAACCAAACTCGTCAAAATTCGATACGTTCAGCGCTTCAAACGCCTTCGATTCTTCAAGTACCAAAACAAACACCGCGAAAAAGCGCGAAAAGTATCGAATTACCATCTTTAAGTCCATCTCCAAAGGTCCCACAAAACTGGAACTTGTTGCAAAAGCTTGCTTCGATCGCATTGGACGCGATCGAAGATCGAATAAAAGATAATGAAAGGCTACACCCTTTACCGAAAACAGTCGACCCAGATGTTCAGATCGCCGGAAATTTCTCCCCGGTGCCGGAGCAGCCAGTGAGACACTCTTTATCGGTGGACGGAAAAATACCGGAGCATTTTGATGGTGTTTATTTACGTAACGGAGCAAACCCATTATTCGAACCAACTTCCGGGCATCATTTGTTTGATGGAGATGGTATGATTTACGCGGTGAAATTCGATAATGGGTCGGCGAGTTACGCGTGCAGACACACGGAAACTCACCGACTCGTGCAAGAACGCGCTATCGGAAAGCCGGTTTTCCCCAAAGCTATTGGGGAACTACACGGACATTCCGGTATCGCGAAATTGTTGTTGTTTTACGCACGTGGATTGTGCGGGTTAGTTGATCACAACAATGGCATTGGCGTAGCTAACGCCGGTTTGGTTTATTTTAACAACCGGCTGTTAGCTATGTCAGAAGATGATTTACCTTATCATGTTAGAGTTACACCTTCTGGCGATTTGAAAACCGCGGGAAGGTATAACTTTGATGGACAGCTGGAGTCCACTATGATAGCTCACCCGAAACTAGACCCTGTTTCGGGTGAACTGTTTGCATTAAGTTATGACGTTATTAAAAAGCCATATTTGAAATATTTTCGTTTTTCACCCGATGGGAAGAAGTCAGTTGACGTGGAGATTGATTTGGAGAAACCGACAATGGTTCATGATTTCGCGATAACTGAAAACTACGTGGTGGTCCCTGATCACCAAGTAGTTTTCAAGATGTCGGAAATGGTGACGGGTGGGTCACCTGTTATATACGATAAAGAAAAAGTGTCGCGGTTTGGTGTTTTGGACAAATATGCCGAAAACGGGTCGGGGATTAAATGGGTCGAAGTTCCGGATTGTTTTTGTTTTCATTTGTGGAATGCGTGGGAAGAGCCTGAGTCGGATGAAGTTGTGGTTATCGGGTCGTGTATGACTCCAGCTGACTCGATTTTTAACGAATGTAACGAAGAGTTAAAAAGTGTTTTATCTGAAATTCGACTTAACTTAAAAACCGGAAAATCAACTCGCCGAGCTATAGTTTCTCCCGAAAACGATGTTAACTTAGAAGCTGGAATGGTGAACAAAAATCTTTTAGGCCGAAAAAGTAAATATGCTTATCTAGCAATTGCTGAACCATGGCCTAAAGTATCGGGTTTTGCTAAAGTTGATCTTTCAACAGGGGATATTAAGAAGTTTATTTATGGAGACGAAAAATATGGTGGCGAGCCGTTGTATCTACCTAGAGACAACGCTACCGACGAAGACGATGGTCATATTTTGGCCTTTGTGCACGACGAAAAAGCATGGAAGTCCGAACTCCAGATTGTGAATGCAAAGACAATGGAACTAGAGGCGACAGTTATGCTACCATCGAGGGTTCCTTATGGCTTTCATGGAACATTTATTCCAGCCCGTGATTTAGCGTCACAGGCGTGAGAATTAGTCTACTATGGGCGAGATTTCACCTGAGGGATGGTTCGATATACGTCCCCGGAGAGTCTCCCAAAAGCTTCCGATTATTGGAGGTTGCTTGTAGTTTTTTTTTTCTATTCTTTTTCAGGGACCAGTTTGTAGCTTTTGTCTGTAGGTTAGAAAATGAAGCTCAGCTGGTTTCCCTAATGGTAGTTGGTAATTGGTTGTACACTTAATTAGTTATAGTTTGGGTATGATCTAGTAAGCAAAAAGTGCAAATGTTTATTGCACGCTTCATCTATGTTTCAGTGTAAATGCTAGTAAATAATTAATAATAACATGTACATTTTAGCTCTAAATCCTCTTAGATCTTCCTTTGTCATTAGTCGCAGAATCGCTGCAAGAAATTACTTACGACATCGCTATGCAAAACGTTAATGGTTAGTATATTGTCGCACAATGGCCCTATGGTACCTGAGGCCTCTCAACCGTCTAAAACTTTTATCAAAAAGTAAACAAAAGCAATGATCAACGGGATGACTTTCTATACTGAAATTTGTCATCGACATAATTTAGTTTGATTCGATATCTCTAGTTTATCTATCATTTTGTTGCTTAATCCACAAATTATGAATGTTCGAAAATATATAATGAACTATATTAAGATTTGAGATCTGTTATTGGAAGTTGATTGCTTTAGACAGGATTTAAGAAAGTAATAATTAGGACAAAGGGGCATGTGTTTCATGTTTGGGTTGGTAGGAGCAAATCAAGCAAATAAGTTAGACTTGATTCTATTGATTTAAATAAAAAAAAGGAGGTTTGAAATGGAATGTTCTGATAGACAAGGGGTTTAATTAGGAAAAAGATCGACATGTGAAATGTGATGATTGGCATAATTTGAGGGATGAACACCGAAAGAAACAGCTAACGAGTTTGTTGTTATTGTTACTTTTTGTTTATCAAACGGACACTATGGCTTGTATATTTTACTTCTCCGTCTTATTTTTATTGTCCACGTTTTATTTGCGATGTCCTAATTTATTGTCCACTACCAAAAACAGATTTAGAAGTTTGATCAAGTTTACTATATTGCCTTTGTTTGAAATTATTATTAGAAACTCGAAAGAAGATTGTAATTAATTAGCTAAAGGTAAAATTGTCATTCTGTCAAAAAGTAAGAAAGATAAAGCAGTTTTAAATGCACTTTTTTTAAACTGTGTGTTTTTTTGTCGGAAGACAATAATTTTGAACAGAAGGAGTATTACTCCCTCCGTCTCTAAATAAGTGTTCACTTTTGACTTTCGAAGTCATTTTTTAGCAACTTTGACCTTAACTATTTATTGTTGTGTTATATAATACTTGATGCAAAATATATGAATAAATTGGGTTTTAAATATATTTTCATTGATATAATTTTCATTAAGTATTATATAACACAAACAAAATAATTTAAGGTCAAATTCAATGAAAAAAGACTTAAAAAGTCAACAGTGGACACTTATTTAGGGACGGAGGGAGTATAATTTATGTTTGTCACAAAGTTATCGACATATACAGTTACAACTAAATGAAAATCATCTTCTTGAATGATATATTATGGTAATCTATGTGAAAAGTTAGGCTTTTGTTGTGTTGAAGGAAAATAGATACGGAGTTTATATATAAATTAAATTTATTTTAAGGTAAACTACATCGTTTCTCTTTGAACTGAGTCTCGTGTGTCTCTCCGGTCCCTAGATAACAGGAACTCTCGTACGTGGTCTTTATTTACCACTGTTGTTGTCCGTTTGGTCCCTTGAGCCCTGTTATACCCAACGACGGTTATTTCCGTCTTTATGTTGGCCACATCGCCTATCTACTGAAGGGTACAATTGTCTTTTCTCTTTTTATTTTGATTGCACCGTTGGTCCCTTACTACTTAGTTAGTACAGTAAACATTACTGTTTTGATTTTTTTGTCTTTTTGCGTTTGCACGTTTGGTCCCTGAGTACTTTTTTCTCCCAACCTTTATATGTTTTTCTCGCTACTTTTCTTTTCCCGCCATTTTTCTTTGGTCGACATGGTATTGGTTTGCGGTAGTTTATGGGTTTAGCCTTTTTTTAACTATGTGATTATGGTTCTTAACCTTGAATGAATAAAATGAATATAAATATAGTGTGTATTTTAAGGTTTTCAAATGATGTTTATTGTTTGTTATGCAGTTGACCAATATGTTTGGGTGTATCATGTTTGATAACAAGTAGTAGTCAAAGTAGTATTCTTTTTGAAACTACCAAAATTGACTTGTAAAAGTCAAATCGATCACAACAAATTACTTCATCATTCAAAATTATATCATACCAAACAAATCTAAAAGAGGCTTTGGATAGACCCCAAATACCTATCCGAGTCATTCTAACAACAAATTCAAACAAACATTCTACAAGAAAGAATAATCAAACACTTGAAAATGACGGAATAAACTCATAAACCTTATGATCAACTTTTTTAGATCCCATATCATACATTGAAAAAGGTAGAATGAACCATCAAAGTAATCATCAGAAACTTGATTATATCCCATATCATAGATTACGCAGAGTCTTTGATTTTAGGTTGTATTCTACAACATTTCCAGACATGTTGATCACCAAAAAATAATCCTCTTCCCTTTGGCCCAAAACAATACTCTAAACAGTGGACCTAATCGACCATCCTTCAGGAAGAGGAGTTATAAAGTCATCAGTGTCAACAAGGTACTTAATCGACCACAAAGAACACATTTTCCTCATCTCGTAGATAGTAAACTCCCTAAAGCCAATATAATCTCTACGAATAAGAAGCAAACACCTACGCGACTCGAACAATTTCCCTTCCAGATGCAACATGTGAGGTATTTGTATCGTTATTATCATTGGAAGTATATTGCCATAAGACTCGAAGAAGTTCCTTCCTTGTTGCAAGACTTGAGGGATTTGCATGGTTGTTATAATTGGATGGTCATGGTCTTCAACATTTAACTTGTAATGCGTAAGCTGTCTATTCTCAGTTTCTAGCCAATGGAAGGCATCATTCCAATAGATTGCACTGTCAAAATGTTCAAAAAAGGGAAGTTAAACTGCTCCCTGTACAGACTCCAATTGCCTGTCTTTGAAGAGTAAATTTGTATAACAATCTCACAAGGTGTGCGTCTAGCACGCACCACTTTGTAGTAAAGTGATTTTGTAGGATCAAATGCCATTCTCAATCCAGCATATTCATAAAAAGTTGAATCATCATGCGCGTAATCTGGTTGTGGAAGCATTTTAAACAGATTAGTAGATGTATTATATACGTAATCAAAACGAGTCTCCCCAACCGATACACATAAGCAAACCATTGCAAGACCGAAAGATGTTAACATTATCAACTGCCTCGGTGGAGCCAAGAGTGGAGGACTCGTCGACAATGGATTTTTTCTTGAATGAATTCTGGAATCGAACGAGAAAAATCACAATCAAATGAAGATCTAATGTGATTAACAAGAACAACAACATGAGGATCCAGGTTAGGGATTTGGTTGTGTTTAAGGGTGAAAATACAGGATGTGAGAATTCTTAGCCATTATTTTGATACGCATGTAAACAGGTGAATACATAGAATGGGTAATCGGATTAAGATTTCGGTCAAAAGGTCGTCGTTACTAAGGACTTTATGTGGTGGTGCATAGGTTTCTTGAGCATGTGTGATGCGCTCTGTCACACCCCCAGACGGGGCCTGGACGGAATACGTGTCTGGAGGGGTGACGTTATTGAGCATCTCAAGTACAAAGCATAAAGAACGACCTCTAAGGGTACGTTTTGAAAATAAACACCGTTGCGTAAATTTAAAATAATAATAAGTTTTGCATCGATCATATTTAGAAGA
>BQNB010154539.1:0-15504 GCA_026074375.1 Tanacetum coccineum | reverse complement strand
AGTTTTTGTCTGTTTTTGGTCATTTAAGCTCGTTTTTAGAGGTAAAAGATATGTGTAATTAAGCACATATCAATCCCCCTCGCGGGTTATAAAACATTCAAAATATTGAAAAGCGAGGCTATGAACTCACCTTGATTAAAGACCACGATCAATTAATCCAATTAAATCACAACTGAATCTGCAACGATCTCGACTACGACCTATAATTATGCCGTTCGATTATGACACGTAATAAATACGACCAACGACGCGTACACCGTTACCACGAAATCATACATATTTTTATATGTATGCAGTCATATATACATGTGATGAGAAATCCACTTGCGCGTCTTTAAACCTTAACCCTTGATATATTTTATGTATATATACTATTTTCCGTTTTTAGAACCGAATAATGATATTAAAACTATTAACTGAAATAATATATTAATCGACCTTTAGTTTCGACTCGCTATGTCTGAATTTTAAAACAGACAATCCTCGCGGTAAAGTAAAACGTCATTACGAACAACTTTCGTGTTTCGCCGGAAGGCTGAAACGGGCTCGAAAGTGCTCAAATCGTTTAATTAATAATCTGCCAGATTTAATATATTAAAAATAACTTATTTCTTATTAAAGTGTATGTTCCGATTTCGATCCAGTTTCTTCGTTATTGAGAGTTAGAAGTCCCGTTTTATATCAAAACGTCCGTCAAAATATAATTTGTTATATTTTATAAACCAAAGTCTAACTTATCAAAGTCTCGAATTCCGAATCCCACATTCTATTTTCTGTTTTATATTATCCGTTTCATAAAGGCACTAAAGTCCATTTTTAGTCCAATTCTCGTCTCAAATATGTCTAATATCACTTATACATTAATATCAGTCTCGTTTTAATATTAATATCATATTTTAACTAGACCGCGCAAGTTCTAATATTTTTCATCACATTATATATAAATCGATTAAATGAAACAATTTATATATTTTCGCGTTAACTAAACTCACTTTATTTCGGTGTCAACACACTCAAACGCACGCACCCCGGCTTTCGCAGCCAAACCCAACAGCCCCCGGCTGTTTAAACCAAACAAACCAAACACGCCCTTTTCTCGGCTATTTCCCAGCTGTCCCCGCAATTAAACTCACGCACCCGACCCGGACAGCCAAACGCACCCTTGTGCGTGGCTGTTAAGCCAAACGCACCCTTAGGCTATTTTGACAGCCAAACGCACCCTTGTGCGTTTCTGTCTAAACCAAACACACCCTTTTGTGTTATAACCCAAACCAACCCTTTTTCCCCGGCTGTTTGGCAGCCTACCAAACGCACCCTTGTGGTTGTTAACCCTTAACCCGACCCGACAACCCTTGCCCCGGCTGTCCCGAGCCAAACCCAACAACCCGGCTGCCAACCCGACCCAAACACGCCCTAGGTGGGGCTGTCACAGCCAAACGCCCTTTGTGGTGTTATAACAAAAACCAACGCACCCTTGTTGGCTGCTAAACCCATCCCGACGCAAACCAAACGCAGCCCTCGGCTGTGAACCCAGCCCGATGCACCCTCCCCTCGTGGCTTTCTTGCTGCCACCCAAACCAAACACGCCCTTGGGGTGGGCTGCCACAGAAAACAACACCCCTTGTGGTTATAACCTTAACCCGAACCCACCCTCTTCGGTGTTATTGTCTAAACCTAACACACCCTAACCCGTTGCCACGCTGCCAAAACCCGACAACCCGACCCGCTGTTCCAACAGCCAAACCCGACGCACCCTCTTGTTTTATAACCCAACCCAAACGCACCCTAGAGGTGGCTGTTAACCCCAAACCAAACGCACCCTTCGTTTGTGCAAACTACAAACCAACGCACCTCGCGATGGTGCTAACTATAACCACCACACGCACCTCTAGTGGCGGCTGTGGTGGTTGTGGTGCTGTTGTTGATGAGTTGATGACGATGATGGTGATGACGACAGCGGGAGTGGCGTGGTGATGACGGTGTTGGCTGCGGTGGGACAGCAGCCGGAGAGGAGGGGGAGGGAAAAAAACGCGAGTGAGGGTGAGTGGGGTAGTGGGTTGGGTAGATCGGAAGAAGATGAACATATTTGGTGTTCGCCGGAAAAATCCACCGGAAAAGTTTTCCGGTGGCCGGAGGTGGTGGCCGGCGGCGGGGCAGTGGTGGCCGGCGGTGGGGGCGGAGAAGATGAGTGGGGAGGAGAGAAGTGATGTAAAGTGCTTTATGTGTTATATAAAAAAGATGGAAATGAATAAGTTATAAGTTTTAAATATAATAAATATTGAATGTGGACAAGTTATAATAGTTGAGGACCTAATGATGTAACATTTTTGGTTATAGTTTTTATAAAAACGGTTGGGATCATTTGAGCGACCTTAACGAACGATTCAAATCTCGAAACTTGCGCCATTGTTGTTAAATCATTTATTTCCGAATAAAATTGAGTATTTATTTGATAATATTTCATAAAATATTTTAATTAACTTTTATAAAAATATTTGTTATTCATTTTTGTGACGGTTTCGCTCCGTCTGAAATAAAAAATGGAATTTCAACATCGAAAGTCGCGTTTTTTCAAAAAACGCTTTTTTAATTAAAAATGCTTGAATAATAAAATGATGACTAATTTATTTAATATTTTTATTAAATAAATACTGATAATTAAAAACAAATTTAATTGTTTTTGTGTGTCCGCGTTGTATATTGTTCGAATAATGTTTGCGGTGCTGTTTTAGCCCTTTTCGGCTCGTTTCCAGGTCTCGGGCAAAACTGAAAAGTTGTCAGGAATTTCGTTTTACATCAAATTGCTTTAGAGTCCGAATAATGAAAACGTGCTTTAGATGGTCGTTCTTATAAGTCAAGCCAGACCCTAAAAGTCAACGATTGAAATCGTCATTCAAACATTCGAAAATTCTCGGATGTTACAGTACCTACCCCTTAAAGAAATCTCGTCCCGAGATTAAATTCGTGTTATCCGATTGTGTGACCGAGAAAAGGTTTAAAATCTGATAAACCGTTTCTAAGCAAGACGATGATAACTTTCTTCAGCAAGATTAGATGTTTCGACACTTCTCAACATACCAAAAGTTTGGCTAAGTTGACCAGGATATATAATCCATCAAGGTAGATATTTTAGAAAAATATCGTTACAAGTTTTATGATTGATATTAACACCACTGGTATCGCTCTCACTCGAACATCCCGCTTACTCAGACCACAATATTGTCTGCTTTGCCCTCATGCTCACCGCTTTGCTTTTGTGTTCCTTGCTTGGGACTTCCCGCAGGTCACCCAAACCAGTGCTACTCTCACTCAAGCACGCTCAACTGCCAGTTCTTGGCAGTACTAGGATGTACCGCGACCTACGTCTTCCTACTAGTGGCCCGAAATGAATAGTCCAACTATCTGTTTCGTCGATAGGTGTTTATCTCGTTTAAGGGGAGTTGCATTACTTATTGGATAAAGTTGTATCAGTCGGGACCGCTCCAGGACCCAACAGTAGCGACCATAACGTCAATACTATAACAAATGGTGACGGGATATTGCACTCAGTCTGTTAGCTCCACAGACAGTTCGTGATTGCAAGGACTTGCAATGGCAAAAGTAATAACTTAAGAATGAGATAAGGTAGCTCCAAGTGAGGCCTTAAGATTTTGCTGAGTAGTAAGACACGATTGTGTCTCTAGACCCTTTTAACGGATTCTGATGATTATCGATTTCAGGTTCATACTCGTGTCATATCGGATACCATTAAGCCCACTCATTTATAATTTCTTATTTACATAAAGAAGCGTCCAAATTTATGTAAGTAAGAAATGATAAACTTATGGTTCGGTGATTTATAATTTATTTATTTAACTGAAGAGGCGTCCCAATCCTTTCAAATAAATAAATTATAAATCATCCTACTTAATAATTCCCGGTGCAATACGCGTACTCTCATAACCTTCAAGGTGGTTGACATGACGATGCATGTGTTCTACTGAGTATGGGACGAGTGTTCCAAACTCGTCTTCGGAGACAGGGAGTAAAACTACCCAAAAATATCGACCTAGAGTTCAAGATAGGTAATGAGTACCCTGGTTAGAGTAAACCAGGTAAAAGTCTCGATGAACCAGTCAACATAGCAATTGCTGATTATCGATTCAGTTTTATACTCTTGATCATATCGGAACCATTAAAGCCCACTCATTATAATTTCTTATTTACATAAAGAACTCCAATTTAGTAAGTAAGAAATGAATAAACTTATTAGTTCGGTGATTAATAATTATTTCTTTAAATTAAAGAATGAGATCTCCCCAATCCAATTAAAAAAAAAACAGATTATAGAATCATCCTACTAATATTTCCCCGTGCAATACACGTACTTCTCATAACCTCAGGTAGTTGACATTATCGATTCATGTGTTCGTACTGATTATAGGACGAGTTGATTTAAAACTCGTCTTTAGAAGCTGGAAGTAAAAACTGCCAGGCGAGATCAATAACGTTTACAGGTATTACGGCGCAGAATGGAACATTCGGTTAAGAGAAAATAAGGTAAAGATCTCTATAGACAAATCAAGTATAGTGAATACCATATCGATCTCCTAATTACAAGTCCGCGCCTAAACAAGACTTGCAAAATTAGATTCGTATACTATCCCGTGTAAACAGAACAGTGACGGGCATATATGTTAATAAGCAATTATCAATCAATCATCAATTACAAGCCCCCCGCCTATACAAGACTTGTAATACTTAAATTCATACTTAATTCCATGTAACAAAATTATAACGGCTTTCGCGTAATACGATATTATATAAAGTTATGAAGAAAATAATATTCTTAGAGACCATTGTTTAACTTACAATGTCTGAGAACAAAATGAGACCATTGTGCAACTCACAATGTCTGACATATAATTGAGACCATTGTGCAACTCACAATGTCTGACATATAATTGAGACCATTGTGCAACTCACAATGTCTGACATATAATTGAGACCATTGTGCAACTCACAATGTCTGACATATAATTGAGACCATTGTGCAACTCACAATGTCTTAAGAAACGCTCCGACCATTGTGCAACCCACAATGTCTGAAGAAACGCTCCGGTATTTATATAAATAACTCTTATATAAATAAATTAGCGTACGATTACGGCGGAAAGAATGGCTCAAAGGCATATACATTATATAATATGTTATGCCACGTAAGCACTTAATGTTTTTATTCTTTTTTATTTTATTTTTTGTTTTTTTTTTATTTTTACAGCACGTAACGGAAGGCAAACATAAGCAAGTAGCATGTGATTGACACTTTGGGAAAATTGTTGTTTTTGATGCCCCAATATTGGTGGAAAAAATCGGTTTTATTAGTCTAGGGTAAAAAAATGCAAACCTAGTTCTTTCTATAACCATTGCTCTGATAACCAATCTGTTAATCACCCCCAAAAAATCACTTTTACAACGCCGCGGGAATACCAAAAATTGGGGTGTTACTTCGTAATACACGCAAATAGGATACAAGGGTGAACAGACCTCTAGTGCGTTTTTCGTTTACTTTGAAATTATTTAACATTTGTTTGGGTAGATTCAATAAAAATCTGAATTTAATTAATACCATTTGTCCCATAAATTTGCATCACAAATTGGAAAAGCTGAATGTAAAGTACCTCCCAATGCACATCAAAATTGTCCCAAGCAAACTAATTTCACCTGGAGAAAAACATGCTTTTAAAAAAGTGTCAACATTTTAAAGATGGGTGAGTTCATAGAATTTCTAGGTTTATAAATTATTGAATGTAATCCACTGTATAATCACAAGTTAATATGTAAAAAATCCCAAAGATTTATTAAAAGAATGCATAACCACATTTTATGCCATCAAAAAAGTACCAATCTTATCCCAAAGAATTTTTATTTAAAGAATGGCACATACACATTTTTGGCCATCAAAAAGGTTACCAATCTTATCCAAGATTTATAAAGAATGCATAACACATTATGAACAAAAAAAATTGTGTCACTATATAAAATTCTGGTGGACCCATTTTTCCCGCACTATTATAAAATTTCTGTTGCCGCACTATACAAATTCGTGGCCATGGTTGGGAAGGCCCGAAGGTCCCAAACATTATTAATCCGGGACATGTTTTAATAAACGTTCGTTTCCCCAGTGATTGCTAGGTCACCCGAACGTGGGGTTGCAATTCTCCTGAATTATCTAATAATGTTTTTCGTTTTACCAAACGTTGATTCGCTTATCACCGACAGGGGAGAAATCCCACACCGGAAATAGATCTATTTCATAAACATTCGCGCTCCACCCTCCGAGTGATTTACAGTTCATGGGACGCTGGTAGTGACGTAGGGGACTTGTCTGTACCCTTAATTTGGGGGTAGTGATACAATTTTTACTTGCGTAATAATATTACTCCCGTTTTACCGGTGTCCCCTCAAGAACAACACCGGGCAGTAAAGTTAAAATATTGTACTCCCGGTTACCGGTGTTCCCTACAAGAACACCGGGGCAGTAATTTTATTTGGTTAATCAGTTCAATCAGCCTAAGCTAAATCCGAAAAAAATACATTTCAAATGTAAAAGTATTGCATTGTGACAAAACATGAAGTGTCAAATGGATGTTTCCATAGCGTAAAACTATGGCAATAGTATGTAAACTATTGTAAAAAAAACCAATCTGTAAAAATTGGGCATTTGTAAAATCAAGATGTCCTCACCCGAATATTGTGAAAAACACGTAAAAAACAAGGGGGCTATTAAACTCACAAATCCTTTTATAAAAACAATCACATTTGTTATAAGATAAACAATATAGATTTGTTTAGCAAAGGCATGTTAATCCCCCTCGGCGGCTCGCGGGTAAAAACATTCAAAAAAAGAATTGAAAAGCGAGGCTATGAACTCACATTGATTAAAAAAAGACCACGATCAATTAAATCATAAATCACATGAATCCTGGCCAAAACGATCTCGGAACCACGGAATCTATAATTAATGTTCGTTCGATTATAACACATATTAAATACGGGACACGATGCGTACATCGTAACGGGGGACGTAAAATCATACATTTTATTTTTTTTATGTATACTTATTATACCATTGTGATGGAGAAATTTTACTTGCGCTGATGAATTGTTCGTTCTTTTTAAACCTTAACCTTAGTATTTTTTATGTATATATTTTACTATTTTCCGTCCAAATCCTTAAACTTTCTCAATTTTCTAAAAGCTGAATAAGGGGGCCTCGCGGGCCAATAGGTAAATGCATTGTAACGAAACAACTTTCGTTGTTTTCGCCCGAAAGGCTTTGTTGGAGAAACGGACTCAAAAATAATTGCTCGGGAATCGGTTTTAATTAAATAAATTCTGTCAGATATAATATTATTAAAAAAATAACTTAGTTTCTATTAAGGTGGTATATTCGATTTCGATCCTGTTTTCTTCGTTATGCGTGTTTTAAAGTCCCGTTTTATATCAAACATCCGGTTTTTATAATTAAAATTTGTTATATTTTGTAAATCAAATATTATTTAATTCAAAAACAATCTCGATTCCGAATCTTAATGTTTGGATTTTTTGGATTATTTATTATTACAGGTATTAAAAAAAAATGGTATGGTCATGGGGTCCATTATTTGGTTCCAACTCTCGTCTCAGAATATATTTCCAATATCTCTTTTAAAACTTATATAAATTCCGGGGTTAAATTTTATTCGTGTTTTACTTAAGGCGGCGCAAGTTTTATTGCTTCTCAAAACACAATAAATTTCTCAATTAAATACATGAAACATATATTATATATATATATATATAATATATATTATATATTATATATGAATTTATATATAATATATATTTATTATATTATTATATATATATATAATATATATATATATGTGGTTACTGTTAATTTTAAAAACTCACCCTTAATCTCGGTTGATACCCGGGGCTGTTTCGCAGCCGTGTCAACAGCCCGCGGGCTAGTTTGTGATAATAAAACCAACGGCCACCCGTGGTGCCTGACCGGGGACCAAACGGGGCCACCCTAGACGGCCTATAAACAAAACCAAAAACGCGGGCCACTTGTAATATTTTTAAAACCCAACCCGGACAGTGGGGGCCCCTCGGGTGGTCCGGCTTTTCGACACGCCAAAAAACAAACACCACTTTAAGGGTTGTTGGGGGGGACTAACACCAAACGCACCACTATTGTCGTGTAGACAACCCAACCGGTACACCCCCTCCCCTCGGCTGTCCCTAAAAAAAACCCTGACGCAATCCCAAAAAAACCCTACGGACAACCCTCGAGGGTTGTTTGTGAACCACAAAAACCAAACGGCACCACCTCTCGGCGGGTTTTATACACCGGCTGTTCACCACAACCAACCCGAGGACCGGCTGTTTTTAAACCAACAAAACGACCAAACAAAACCCACACCCCAGGCTGCTTAAAAAACCCCAAAAACCGGACCCGTTGGGACTGTCATCCCGGAACCCAAACCAACAAAACCAACAAAACCCCTTGGTTGTTTTTATACAGCAAAAACCGCACCCTTTTCGGGCATGGAACCCACCCCCCCCCCCCCCCACCCCCCCCACCCCCCACCCCACTCCCCCGCCCACCCGCCCCACCCCCCCCTCCCCCCCCCCCCCCCCCCCCCCCCCCAACCCCCCCCCCCCCCCCCCCCCACCTCTCCCCCCCTCCCCCCCCACCCCCCCCCCGGGATATTTAAAAAATAGCGAACCAAAAAACACCCCTTGGTGGTGTTATAAACCTTGAATCCGAACCAAACCGCCCTTGGGGTTCTTGCTGTTACCAACCACGGCGCACCCTTCATTTTATACCACCAAAACACCCGCACCCCTGGCGGTTCGGTGGATTTATTGGAGGTTGTTATTGGTGATACCGGTTGGCTTGATGATGATGGATGAGTTGGGTGCAGTTGGATGGATAGTGGTGGTTCGGGTGTTGGGAGTGGGTGGTGGGAGAGGGGAGAACGCGCAGTGGGAGGCCGTTGTTGCGTGGGTCGGTACAATCATTGCACGAATAGACAATCAAGGCATATTATTAGATTAAACTGGCTAATACGTTTTCATCAGATTTGATTGCTTTATAATCTTTTGTTAATCACTTGTGTGCAATATTTGCCATCACCTCAGGATAATTAGATCTAAACTCGTGCCAGTCTCTCAGGCTGAAAACCCCTCTTTGTGTTAGTTTAGGTTTAATTAGAATAATTATGTTAGATTAGTATCAAAACTAGATAGATAAAATACCAGTAGAATTAAGAGTTAACCTCCACTCTCAGTGATCGACACCCTACTTACCATGAAACTCCATCTGACCGGGTATACTTCCCGTTAAAGTGTTGTTTTAAGGTATAGTCGGCATAAAATAAATAGTAAAACTTGATATATAAATTAACACCTACAAAACGACACATCAAGTTTTTGGCGCCGTTGCCAGGGAGTGAAGCTGTTTAATTCTTATTTATTAGTGTTTTAGTTTAGTTTAAATTAAATTGCATATTTGTGTGCTTGTTTGTGTGGTTAATTTCCTGCATTGTATATTTTGCATATTGTGTGTATGTGTGTTTTTTGCATTGTTACAGTCTGCTGTAACTTTCTGAGTAGAATACTCAATACGATGTATTCAACTTCTTGGATACGGCGTATAATTATTTTTTTTCAAACCAATACAGCGTATTCGACTCTATCATCAATACGGCGTATTCAATTTACTGAATATGGCGTATTAGTCTATTTGACGTTTTTCTGTCCTAGTAAACTTATTATAGGTTAAAATGGACGACCACAACATAACTATGGAAGAGTATATAAGGCTTGAGGAAGAAAAAGCTCGTAGGCGTGGTAAGGTGTATAACTGGGAGACTGCTATGTATGGTAAGATCTGGTACGATGAAGACGTTCACGACCTCAGATCTGTTGAAATTGAATTTCCAGCTATAGTCTTTAATGACGCATTTACATCTGAAGAAGCACTCTCGTGTGAACCCACGGTAAGTCCTCTTAACGATAATGAAATTGACTTAGAATATCATTTGACGAATCTGATGATGAAGATTACACGGTGATTTATGACGAAAATTCATTTTCCTATAAAATAATTTATGTCAACAATTTAAAAATGGATTCTGAAAATGATAATAAAGTCAATATGCCTTCGTTTTCGTCACCCGAGTCTACGGTTAGTTATTTTGATGATTTAGACTTCTTTAAAGATTTTGAGAATGAATTTCCAGCCATTGTTTACAATGATGCTCTAACTTCTAAATCACATTCCTCAACTGAACCTGTTGAAATTCCTCATCATATCGATGAATTTGATTTGAAAAATAAACATCATTGTCCGAATGTTATAAACTGGAACAAAACGTTTTGTACTTTAATGATCTATTCCCCTTCAACATTATTTATCCTAATGATCTAAAGTCGAGAAAGGACAATGATGATAATGAAATCGATATAATACAGTCTTCGGGGGGTAATGTAATAAATAATGATGATGGTGCCTATGCACAAAGGTCAAATAAGCTTTTGGAAACAAGTCATGATACATCTAATAAAATTTTCAAAACTGAAACTTTTATCAAGGAATTAAATTTTAATATCATGACTTGGAATCATTTTAACAAAGGGATGCCATTAATTTTTATTATCAAAAATTTATATGTGTCGTTTGGCATCCCGTTCGATCCCAAATTGTTTTATAAGGATGGTATTAAATTGGGGTAAGTCTAACTTAAAGACTTTTCTGTATACAAAAGTGTGTGCCGGGAGACAACCCGGAATGTATTTTCAATTTTTATCCAGTCTGTCTTCCCAGACTGTCTATATGGCGTATCCAAACCCCATGGATACGGCGTATTGACTATCAGGACGTTATCCAGTCTTTATTTTCAGCACAATCTATACGGCGTGTTCGTTAAACGAATACAATGTATTTGACACAGGTATCAATACGGCGTATCCTGGGGTATGGATACAGCGTATCGACTTCGTGTACAGTTTTAGGTATCTATTTCGAGTCTAACCAAACGAATACATAGAGATATAATTGCATTTGTTTTCTGAGAATTTACACAGGACCTTGTAAAGGGAAATCGACGAATATTGGTGGAGAATTTACAAATATGGAGATCCTGAAGTGTTGGAGTCTTGAAACTTCAAGACGGCTGTTCAACATACAATCTTGCTCAATAAAGCTACTTGGAGAATCTACCGAGCAAAAATATCAGAGGAGTTTCTCTTTCTAATTCTTTTAAATTCTCGTTTTTAATGTTTTATCTATACAACGAGGACGTTGTATAATTCAAGTTAGGGGATGGGAATTAGAATGTTTACTTGTCCTATTTTTCACCCTAAAATGCTTAAATTATGCCCAAATTTTAAAATAATTTCAAGCATACTTTTGTGAAATTACTTGATACATAACCCGCACACAATAACCCTTGTTAGATATTGTGAGGATTTAACCTATCCATTTTCAAATGTTTACCCAGATTCCACAAAAATATGAGTGTGCCTGATTCTAGCCCTTTTGCATAAATATAAATATAAATAAATATATAAATATAAATACGTAAGGATAAAAATCAATAGTAAGTATTCCAAGAGGCTTTTAAAAGATTCGCTTTTATCCAAAGCACAATCCCTCAAAACCTACCCGAAGTCGTAATCCCAACGAGGTGCAATTTGAAAATCGAAGACGTTTGTGATCGCGTGAATTGAATGGATTAAGGATTTTTGGATTTGGTTTTTCTAACTCTACGATTAAAATGTAAAAACGATTAAACAAAAATTAAAACGAAAGCTAATATTGATTTAAACTAAAAAACGAGAACCGAGACTTAAACTCGTTCTTTAAAAAACGAAAATTTGAAATTTAAACCCTACGGATGCAAATTTAATTTTCCTAGGTTCTATTTGATAAAAGAAAATTTTGAAAAAAAGAAATTTATTTTTTTGACTTTTTAATAATATATTATGAGTTAAAAATTGTTTTAAAGAAAATTAATTATTAGAAATAGTAAACAAAATGTGAAAAATCTGAAAATTTGCAAGAAAATACTTTAAGTGATTAAAAACCTAGGAAAAATGCTAACTTGGACCAACAGCTTATAAATAAGCCATGAATAAGCCCAAAAGGGCTTAATGCTTAAGGACCAAAATGAGTATATGAATTAAATGTGGGGAAAATGGGCAGATAGCCCTGGCCTGGGCCTTTGGTTAGTTGATGGATTAGTGGACGATGTTGTGAAAAGGGAGGTTTCACAAGGTCGAACCATGTGCCCTCTCTTTTCGAAAATATTTTTTTTAATTTTCTTTTTGCAAAGTTATAAAACAGGACAAAATATTTTTTTTAATTTTATTTTTTTAATTTTCTTTTATCTAATAAGCAAGGAAACAAAAAAATAAGCAAAGGAAATTAGCGGATAAGGCAGAAAAAGCTAGGAAATTTCAAATAAGCCAAAGGGCCAAAACTGCAGGCACAATCAGCCTTGGGGATAACCTTTGGGCTTACTTTTTAAGCCCAAAGATGGAACCTTAGGGCTTAATGAGCTATATGAGCTTAAAGCTTGGCCTAAAAACTACAATAATCTACCAAGAAAAGAGAGTTTGAATATCAATTAAGCAACTAAAAAGCAAAGAAAAAAAAATGGCAGTTTAAGACTAAAAGACACTTAATAAAAACTATGACAGATTTTTGGTATAAAAACACAAAACTAAAACACTCTATTCCTACTGCATTGATACTTAAAAATGAACACAAAAACAACTTTTAAAAACTTGTTTTGAAGGTTGGATAATATAAAGATATGGCAAACAGTCTTTGACAACAGTTTTGAACACTCTTTTAAGAAAAACTTAAAAACAAACTTAAGGACGTTGAAATTTTCTTAAAACCAACTTTAAACAATTTAATAAATAATTGTGCAAAGTTTTGCAAAGTGACCCAATTAGTTTAAAAAATTGTTTTGACCACACTTTGGCTGTTATGCCAAACACCCCTTAAACTTTTAAAATCAAGTTTTAAGCTTATATTTCAAAGTTTTAAGTACAAGTTATTGAAGACAGATAATAACAAAGATGATTTAAGCATAAATAAGCAAAATGAAAAAACAAATAAGCAGTTAAATAAACAAAAAGAAAATGAGCAGATACAAAGCAAAAATAGGCAATTTAAGAGTAAAACTTAAATGAAAGACACAAAAGCAACAAACAAGCATATATAAGTATAAAACACATAAATAAGCAAGAAAGGGCATAAATAAGAAGATAATAAGCTATGCTATAGTAGAAATAAGCAAAAATTTAAAAGTGAGAAACTTACAAAGGGTCCTTAGCTTATGGCTATGATATAAGCTTTCAAAAGCTTATAAACAAACCCTATAGCCTCCTATGAGGCACTAAACCAATGCCATCCTTAATACACCTTGCTCTAAATGATTGCTTGACAGGTTCTTTAAAATTCTTTTGGATTTTTGACTTTTTTGACAGAAAATGAAAGAAGCTTTTATATTAGTTTTTAATGACTCAAAAAAAACTTTTATAAAACCTTAAGACAATCGTTAAAAGACAATGTAGCTTGAATGACAATAATGTAAATGAAAACAGTAAATTGCATAAAAATTAGAGAATAAGTAATTTAAAGACAAGAATTTAAATGACAATTAAATTAAAAAGACAGTATTAAAAATGGTACAAATATTTGATTACAAGCTTTTGCCTTCTAATACAAAAATTCGACAAAACTGAAATAAGCTAACTAGGGTCCTATTTATACTAAGTCTTGAGTCCTTGGTGTGTTTCTTCATAGAGACAGTTGAGGAGTGTGCTTCCTGTGTGAGTTTAAGTTCAAAGTCATCTTGGCCCTTCTTTTTTTCTTTGTGCCCAAGCAAAATCATCAAGACCCTTGATCGTTTTGTCTTATTCACTAGCCAATGAAGTTTTCTAGGATTGCCAAGGTGGCAAGAGGTGGGGATGGATAGGAGTGATGGGTTTTGGCTGGTAGTTGCAGGTTGTACTATGAAAAAGACAATGAATAGTGGTTAAAGGGTTTTCGCGGCTAATGGGGGTGTACTGTTTATTCAATTTGGTGCAGGGGAGAAGTATGGGGGAGTGACAAGAAAGGTCCCTCACTTTGTATGTTTTGTTAACATTGCAAGTCCTTGTGGTGGTTTAAATGTTTTGAGTCTTGGCAGCTTTCGTCCTCAATTGTTATATGTTGTGTTGCAAAAGTAGTCCCTGTGGTGATTATGAATCTTTGAGGGTTTGGCAATAACAGCCCTCAAGAGTGTTACTTGTGTTTTCAGTTTAAGTCCTTAAAGGACTTAACGAGTTAAGGTAAAAAAAGGTATTGGGCTAACAGCTGTTGAAGTGATTGGGCTTTTATATTTGTTTGGGCCTGTGTAGATAATAAAGGGAAAAATGGGCCTTTTAATTAAATTTGGGCTTTTAAGTCTTCATAATATGTGTAAATGGGCTGACCCATTAGATGGGTACGGGTGGGCCCATTTAACATCTCTTCGTTTTTGGCTTTGTTTTTTGTCCTTTTGTCGGATATCCATTTCCTGAATAATATGAATGAAAACATACAAATACAAGGTATTTTTGGGTACGTTTTTGGTAATTTATATCCGGTTTTAATTGAAAAGGGTATGTGTATTTAAGCACATACCAGTGCCGGTGATGTTGTAGACTTTAGAATTTGGCTTGGTATATCACTCGAAACCACAATGATGAGTACTATGGATTTAGATGGAGTAACTTGTTTAAAGTGGTAAATTTTAGGATTACACCCAAAACGCCTTTACATGTTGCTTATTAACTAACTACACTGGTTAGTTAATCCCCGTATAAACCCTTTGTTTACTCTCACTTTAAGAGTAGGATACCCCTAGAACAACCCGTAGAGCCAATCCTTTAGGAAATATACCAATTGTTTATTTCGTTACACCTTTACACCTTAGCCTACCCTATTAGATTAAGTTTATTCTACAGGTCTTAGTTGCTTAAAGTGTAAAGTTTGTATTTCCCATGTCTTGTGTCAATTTTGGTACGGTTGTATGAAATTTGCACATCGCAAATAGGAATGTATATTATAGTCAAAACTCATGTATTTTTACTACCAACACAATTATTGGTACGTCCGAAGAATGAAGAATTACCGAAGGAATTATCCGGAATTATTATGATCGTGAAGATGGTGAAATTACATCGAGTTTCATAGTATAGTGTTAGCAAAAAAATCGAAAAAATTAGAAAAATCGCAACAAAAAAAAGAGAAAGAAAGTTTGAAGATAATCGTTTCGCAACTACCGAATGAATTACACGAAGGATCGATTATTCATTGATGCAAATCGACGATGTAGAGTATTGTATTATTGGTCTCACTTCAACACTTCTATAGATCGAATTCCTTAAGCTTGTTTAAGGTTTAGTTATATTAGATAAATCTAACACAACTAT